>NQII01007588.1:75602-89717 GCA_002778355.1 Clitarchus hookeri
GACCGCAAGATGGCGCGCGCGCGCCGCAAGGACCTCTACCGCCGCCAGCGCAGGATGGTGAGTCCCTCACCGCTGCCAGCCCTTCCCAACTACGCCTATCGATATGTCATCGCCAGTATACCGATGTAGTGAAGAGATTCGGGCGGCTCTTAACAGCGACGTCTTGATGAAGGTGGTTGACGTGAGAATGGAGCAGCACAGGAACGAAAGGGTGGGGGAAACGGGAGATCCCTGAGAAAACCCGTCGACTAGCGAGATCGTCCGGCACGATTCCCACATGTGGAAATCCGGTTCGCCTTTGTGGAAGGCGAGCGGGCTATCTGCTCAGCCACCGCGGCCCCAATATATAGATATAAATCGTTGATATATTTCAGCGATATTTTATCGAAATCAATATATTTTTCCAGGTATCGGAAATATATATTTTTAAAATGCTCTTTTAATAAGACCTTTTTCGAATACAAAAACTGAACTAAAAAATTGCTTGTTTACATCGGCAACATGCACCAAAAACAGCCGCCACGTCTTTCGGCAATGCGTCGTGTCTTCAATATATAATAGTCCAAGCAACTTTACATTTGTCAAGTCCTTTAATGCATAAAATATCGGATTCCGATGTATGGAAAATCGATATTATTTTTGGATACATCGTTTCGTAAAACGATACTTTTATAAATAATTAATAAATATAATACCGATTTATTTTCCCGATATCAACACCCCTAATCACTGGAGCTAAGCTTCTCAGCGCGGGGATGATACAAACCCCTGGGAAGCATTTGTTCTATTCTTAAGTCATGTAAGTGCGGGTTGGTTGGAAGAGGCTAACCCCCTCCGCCCATTGCCTCATAATAATTGTAGTGCAAGCCTTCGCCGCTACAACAGCGATGGCAACAGCGATGGCACAACAAGCCCGGTATCCAAGCAAAGTTCCACTCCGCACCCCTGCCTGCGCGTGGGTTTGGTGAGGTTGGCAGCAGAGATACAGCTGGTTAGGCAAACCTATTCCTTCTGGCACATCCTAGCGCCAAGTCCCTAGGGATGGCGGATATCTACAGTCGCCGCGACTTTGTCACTGCGACGTGCATATCGCATGTGTCTGTGGCAACCATAGACTAGAGGCGAGGTAGACCGATCTCGCTGGCTACGCACAACCAATCTTCGTGCCCCAACATTCAACTTCTTTTCTGCCGACACGACTAGCAAAAACGGCGTTGACTGGATTTGGGGTTAGATCACTGTTTAGTAAACAAGAGCTTTGAGATTATTTTACACTTCCTCTAATCGATTTGTAATGATTTTTTATTAAATTCAAATTGGTAAAAGTGTTTTATTAATATACTAGTGTATGCCATTTAAAAATTAATATATAAACAAACACGTAAGTCAATGTTGGGTACATGCGCAGAAGACGAATAAGGGGTTTACATCATCTTTACTCTATGGTGGCGACCACAGAGGAAAAATCGGGTAGAGAGCGCGCCCGAGGTGCGTATTAACCACTCCCTGTGTTCCAATATTTGATTTTTTTTTTTTTTGCCGACAGCACTGTTAAAAACGACGTGGGCATGATTTGAGGTTCCAACACTGTTTACATATTTTTAACGCTATTAGAATTTATTCAAAGTATTTAATTTGTTTAGAATGGCGGGTATTTTGAAAATTCAGTTGTGAACAAACACGTTATTCACTGTTCGACCACGTTACTTTGGCAGTTGTATTAGCGATGGACGAGTCAATGCTGCACAAAACAAGAAAATCGGCCTGTCTCATCGCTAGTGTATATGCCTACGATACATGCGTTCGGAATTCGTCTACAAAAAGAATTACACTTCGCTCCAAATCTGACAAATTTTCAGGCTATGTACTGTTGAATGATCACGCATCGTTATTTAGACATTTCAAAAAAGAATTCCAGTTTTTTTTTCTTCAAAACATTGCAATCATAATGGGTTACCATTTTGTGGGACCCGTATTTCTAATAATTAAACAAATTATGAAAACATTTTACGTTGAAAGGCTGGAGTGTTAGCGGTGTCTTTTATTCGGACTCAAGCTTTGCGTTGCAGTTGCGTTCGTTCTCTTTTGCTCCTTACTAAAAACTTTTAATAAACTATTCACTGTAAAATGAGCACTTTTGAAAGCCCTCTGATTTGAAATAATAGTCAATAAATATATTCTATTTTAACCTTGGACGTTAACTTCCGAATTCGGTGGAATATACACACTGTGTTTATTACTTACATGGCAAAGGTGGCTAAGGAAAAAAAATGGCTGAACGGAAAAATTAACTAGGGCCTCAAAAGTGCTCACTTTCCTGTAAAAATTTTGCGCAGTAAAATTGTCTGTTTGTCGTGACGATAGGAACGATCACTTTTAAATAGTCATATCACTCAAAGCGTACATTGTGTTTAAGAAAAACGTTTCCCACATTAAAATTGATACTAATTTTACGCAAATATAACCGACACTTCTTTATTTCCCTTGAAAAATTCGCACCTGAGTATACCACTTGTTGTATCTTGTGCATTGCATATTGAATAATTATGTTAAAAGTCAGCATTGCAATGATGTTTGTATGTTTATAAGGACCGGGCTACAATTGGCATATAACTAACACATCCACAGTTGTAGCGATAAGCACATACAAAACACAACACAAGCACAGTGGCCTGGTTACAACTGATATATCGATAATAATATTAGTTTGTTTATTTTGCTACATTAAGTACAGAAAAAATTAAGTTCTGTATAGTTGATAACGTTTTTTTTTTTTTCAAATATAAATTTTTTTGATTGATCTGATCTGAGACTATCTTAAAATGAGAAATTATTTTCATTNAAATATATCGCCCCCCTTAGAACCCAAATCGCCCACCGGGGGGCGATCGCCCCCAGGTTGGGAACCACTGAACTAACACATCCACAGTTGTAGCGATAAGCACATACAAAACACAACACAAGCACAGTGGCCTGGTTACAACTGATATAACGATAATAATATTAGTTTGTTTATTTTGCTACATTAAGTACAGAAAAAATTAAGTTCTGTATAGTTGATAACGTTTTTTTTTTTTCAAATATAAATTTTTTTGATTGATCTGATCTGAGACTATCTTAAAATGAGAAATTATTTTCATTNTTTTTTTTTTTTCAAATATAAATTTTTTTGATTGATCTGATCTGAGACTATCTTAAAATGAGAAATTATTTTCATTTCAATTTTTACTATCAACGTTACCTACAAACGTTCTAAAATTTCCGTGGTTGCGATTATCCACAAATAAACAAAATAAAATATCTGCTAGAGGAATAAAGCCGACATACACACTTTTTTGATTCGTAAATAAGTTTTTCATTTGGTAACATAGTACAAGTTTCGGGGCTTCTGATTGGCGGAATACTGACGCACAGCGATAGTAACGAGGATTTAAACCAAGTTGAAATCTTCTTGTTACTATCACTGTGCTTAGGTAAGTGCGTATCGCTATGCACGGTAGTAGTCAGTTTAACTGAAAAAAAGCAGTTTACATTTTATGTATATCACTGTGTTGTGTTAATGATGTGCTTATAGCAATTGTGCCCGGGCCTTAAACGCGTGTAAAAAGGCGGTGAGCCAAGAAATAAATAGTTTGCAGCTCTTTTACGCAATTAATAATTACCTCGACATCTTAAATATTTATTGACGCCAGTAGAGACCGTACTACGTTCATTTGATACTGTACTAATTGTACTCTTTGAGGACCGGTTACCATATTCTATGCACAACGGTTCACATGAATGATAAGTGTCGTCGTTTAAACTGATTTAAAATGTATTGATACATCATACTTCAATAAAATGGCTAAAGCATTTAGATATTCATTTCTACACTTCATTTGATTATGATTATGATTTATATTTATCAATTGGAAATAAGTTGTATTTGTTACAATGCAGTTTACGGAAATCACGGGTGGAAAAATTTTGTTCGTGGTTACTTTTATTATATTTATTTATTTATTTTATAAGTTTTTGTTTTGTTAAAGTATTTATAATGGCCTTAGCTGAAATAACCTGAGAACGTTGAACAAGCGTATAAAATATAGTCAGCGTTCATAACGTAAATAAATTTTTGACAAGGTATATTATATAACACAGATGATTTGATAACTGTTTTTTTTCTGTGGAGTATCTTTATTTGTTTACCATGTGGATTAAATGGGAATGAGTGATTGATTACCTTCTGAGGGTAGCTACATAAGCAATAGTAGGCCTTAGTGTTATAAGTCAAACAAAAATTCCCTTTCAAATATAATTAAATAATTTTTTATGCCTTATATCCAAGACGATGTCATTTAAGTCCCCCCGTAAAACTACTCTGTAAAGTGTAAAATACAACTAGCATATTGCTTTTAGGATTCAAAACTTTACTACGCAGTTTAGAATAAACGACGTCATCGTAACCGAAGTAAACATCCGCCATCNGCTTTTAGGATTCAAAACTTTACTACGCAGTTTAGAATAAACGACGTCATCGTAACCGAAGTAAACATCCGCCATCTTAGCTGGTTGAGAGGCGAACTAGTTTGCCTGCCGCCTGCGGATCTGTCACGCGGACCACAACACAAGACCGGTTATCCGTCGCGATCGTGACCAGCCATTGGTCGCAGCTTTGCGCCGCTCGCATTATCGCCTCTGTTTTCCGCGTGCGTACNGCAGCTTTGCGCCGCTCGCATTATCGCCTCTGTTTTCCGCGTGCGTACCCCACGTCGACGCCGGAAATTTTAAGTTAATTTTTACATTATGATTTAAACGTATCAGTTACTGACGTAGTACTTGTTACTGGTACTGTATTTTTACCTACATACACGTATTCACGGGCTGTGTTCCGATTATTGTTTGATTCCACGCTAACTGTTCAATATGCAACGCTGCTCTCTGCCGTACATAACGACTTCGCATATTACAACTTAATAAAATGTCATATCTATAAACCTAAAAAGAAGCAAGTAGTTATCAAACAAACCGTATTTCTGTATAAAAATATTTAAATCACTCTGTCAAAGAAAAATAAAATTTTTGAACATTAAATATGGCATGTTGAAATACATATCCGCTCTTTAATAATTATCTTATTGGCTTACTTTGTGAAATAGTCATATTGAGTACGATGCACATCAGTTTATTGCAATAATTACAGCCGCATGTGTTTTAAATATGTACGGTTGGTATTACTAATATAGCGATGAATTAATGGTTTGCATTTGGTAAATTTTCAGCTTCGAAGGCGATATAACCAAATACGCTAGAAGAATCTTATT
Organism: Clitarchus hookeri; assembly: GCA_002778355.1. Lineage (NCBI taxonomy): Eukaryota > Metazoa > Arthropoda > Insecta > Phasmatodea > Phasmatidae > Clitarchus > Clitarchus hookeri. Next base: position 80,906 of record NQII01007588.1, read on the forward strand.
TCATGTAACACAGAAAGGAAATTAAAGAATTCGCCATCAGTTCTGCAGACAAAACTCAGGTCATGTAACCATAAACATTTTTCATGTAATTTCACGATCTTACACATCTTCCCTTTGGTGTTCATTGCTACGTACTTTTCAACATACGATACATAGTGTCATAAGCCAGCAAAAATCACGGGAGTAAGGATATTTACTTAAAAGGGGTCGCGGTGACTGAACGACTAGCCGGCTTGCCTCCCACCAAGGGGAACCGGGTTTAATCCCCGGCCGGGTCACTCCCGGATTCTCGCTTGTGGGAATCGTTGCCGGACGGTGCCGCTGGTCGGCGGGTTTTCTCGGGGATCTCCCGTTTCCCCGCCCTTTCATTTCGGAGCTGCTCCATACTCGCCTCAATCACCCTCATTGGCTCTCTAAACCTCCATGTTAAGAGCTGCCCAAATCTTTTCACTCATTCACTCACCCATGCATTGTCTAGCTCAGGGGTCAGCAACCTTTCTACATAAAGGGCCACATCAGATTTGTGTTACGTCTTGGGGGCCGCATGGTTTATCATACCCATAAACATACGAACAAGGTGTGATATAAGCAGAAAAACACATATTGAATTTAAATTTGTTTATTTCACACAAAACATTTCGTTTATAAGGTACACGATTATAAATTTAGTTTTTTTGTAAATTGAAATACAGTTTGAGTATAAATGAAGTTCGAAATTGCATTAAAAATACAATAATAGTTTTCGAGAGAATTTAATGGGAAGTTTGGTATTGCATCCTCTTCACAAGCTTGTCAATATCTGGTCTGATTTTCGAAGTTGATACTTTGATTGAATTTTCCAGATGAACGTTAGTCAATCTACTTCTGGTTTTATTCTTGACAAAATTCATTTTTGAAAACAACTGTTCGCAAACATATGTGCTGGCAAAGAGAGACATCATTTTAAGGGCGTTTAACCTGATATTGGGAAAGTTGTCTTTGTCAATATACTTAGAATAGAATTCAGTTAGTCCCAAGTTGAACTTTTCCTTTAAGTCTGAGTTGCACTGTAAGTCTGTCAGTTCCATTTGAAGGTTTCCTGGCACATCACTGACCTTTACACTAAAAGGCCGGGAAAACAAGTCAATTAACTTTTCACTTTTCCTAAAGTCCAAGAACCTGGAGTTAAATTCATCTTTTAGTTCCACTAAAGCTGTGACATACTTGCTCATGTCAAAACCATCACATTCTGACAATTTCTCAAAATGAGTGAAATTGTAGTCCATGAGTTGATCTTGCCACAGATCAAGCTTGCACTCAAATGATTTGATACAGTCAAAGAGGTTGTGAATGAAGTTGTCAGGATGTTGCAATTTTTTGTTTAATATATTCAAATGCATTGTGATGTCTGCGCAAAATGCCAAATCACTTACCCATGAAGGGTTGTTGAATTCATTGACTGACTTTTCTTTGTCGTGCATAAAGGCCTTTATAGCATCTCTCAGTTCAAATACCCTCTTTAACATTTCTCCTCGAGAAAGCCAACGAACGTCACAAAAGTAAGGTATGTCTCCGTAATCTGCATCCATTTCAGCCAGAAAGGATTGAAATTGCCGATGTTTGAGCCCGTGAGATCTAATGAAATTTACTGTTCTAACAACGATGTCCATCACATTTTCGAAGCCTACCTTCTTGGCACACAAGCTTTGTTGGTGTATAATACAGTGATAGTTCATCAAAACATCGTCCCCTTTTCTTTCCTGAACCAAAGTAACTACTCCTTTGTTTTTGCCTACCATTGATGGACAACCATCAGTGGCAATTCCTACCAGATTTTTTAGATTAAGGTTAAACTTATCAAGCACATTCATTAAACTTTGAAACAAATCAGTTCCTTTAGTGGTGCCTTGCATCGGATGTAGGCTTAACAACTCTTCAGTAATATTGAAATTATCATTGATTCCCCGAACAAAAACAGCCAGTTGTGCAGTGTCGGTGATGTCAGTACTCTCATCAATAGCAATTGAATAAAATACAAATGCAGACGCTTCATCCTTAATAGAATCATTGATATCATCTGCCATATCATCAATACGTCTCAAAATAGTTGTTGCAGAAAGGCTTACTTTAGAAAACAAATTTCTCTGTGATGGACACAGAATTTCAGCGGCAGACCCCAGGCACTCTTTGACAAATTCTCCGTCTGAAAAAGGTTTTGACTTTTTTGCAATCTTTTCAGCTACTATGAAGCTTACCTTAACACAAGCTTCAGTCTCAACAGTAGGCTTTTTGAATGAAAACTGCTGGTTCTTGAGATTTTGCTTTAAATTAGAAACTTTATCACTCCGAACTTGTCCTTGAAAAGAGTTGAATTTTGTAGCATGTTTGGTTTCATAGTGTCGTTTCAAGTTGAACTCTTTCATTACACCGATTGACTCATCGCACACTAAACACACCGGTTTCTGCCGAACTTCAACGAACAAATAAGCATCCGTCCAACGTTCTTGGAAAACGCGACACTCATCACCTACTTTACGCTTTTTACTAGAACTAGCCATAGTTGCAACAAACAACAGCTTGTAATGGTGACTACTGACACAACGAACACGAACCCTTCCACAGTGTTGTAAAAAATTGACCTGCCACGCCACGGCGCGGCAACATGTGAACTACCCTCGCGAACCGTTGAGAGGGAAATTCAAACTTTCGTCAGAACGAACGCCTTCACTCTCGATCACTCGGGGAGGCGACGCACTCCGACAATGACCGAGACAGTCCGAATGCACTCGACAGACACTGACGTAGTATTCGCATACACCAGAAACCTTTTTGTGTTATCAATTAATAGTTCACAGCTCAACTCAAATTTTTTACAACTTATTAGTATTTGTAATAATAATTCTTTAATTAAATCAAACCTTTTTGTCGCGGNTTTACAACTTATTAGTATTTGTAATAATAATTCTTTAATTAAATCAAACCTTTTTGTCGCGGGCTGCATAAAACCAGCCGGCGGGCCGCATGCGGCCCGCGGGCCTCACGTTGCCGATCCCTGCCCTGGTCTAGCTAGTCGGTTCAGGTTGATTGCGGCAGAAAAAAAATTCCGGTGATTCTTTCCAAATTTAAACATTGAACGTAGTTTTTTTTAACATTTGCGACGTATCGAAAGGCCTTCGTTGTTTTAAAAACTAGACTTTTTTTTTGACATGCGTCTCAATGCTTTTTAGAAGAAAAGTGTAGTGTTAAGAATTGCCCTTCTGAGATAGCGACGGATCGCATGGACTGTGTGGGGAAAAAGGCAAGGGGGAAAACCCCAAGAGTTCCGCCTTCCCCTTCCTACTAACACCTTTTCCCAGCAAACAAAGCACAGCTATTAAATAAAGATATGGGGTCATTGCAACGTAATCCCAGGGGCAATGCTTCCGTCCCGGATACTCGTAATATTTCTGTGCGGCAGTCGCAACGTCTACAGGCACACGGGCAACAGGCTTGAAGGTCGTGACGTATGCACGGCGCCGAATTACAGCATGTCCACAGAGTAGACAAGTGCGCAGACGCGAAATGGCGTGGCGGTTGCTTTGAAGTCGGTATACCCATCCCGTGATTGGTTGCGCGAGGCTCTGTATACGGACCTAATGGCTGATTGGCTGGGCTGCCGGCTGGCGAGTAGGATGCCACGCGCTGGTTGGCGAACGGCGCTACGGCATGTTACTGGCTAGTGACGCCATTTTGCTGGCGTGTGCCGCTGGAGTTCGCGGTTCAAGCGGCTGTCTATCTGTACTCTTTTAAGTACTCTGTGGTATGTCAATTGTAGTAATTTTGTTCCGTCTGTTCGCAATTTATCCATACTTTTTGAGAAAAATCACCCCATGCGACGTGTTTGGTTGTTTACAAAATGTCGTATATCACAAGCGTTTTATACTTGCGTTAACATAAAAGTACTGTTTTTATGGTAAAATTGAACTTATGTATGTGTATATTTAATCTGTAAATTACAACATTTAATTTATAATCAATATGAATAAAAATAAAAAACTGTGAAAATAGGTTCGTTGGGAACGCCTAGTAAGAAATAGTTTTTATGCTAAATATGATTACACTGTGCGCACGAATGCGGTGCTATGTCTCTTTGGTGTAATTTTCTAGACTTAGTTAAGCTTTGTTCTAATGAGGCAGAGGAATATCCTGAAAGCAGAACTTCAGCAGCGCTTCAGCAAAGATGGAAGTGACTGCGAATGCACTATAATGGGGGAAAAAAAACTCGGGTATTTTATTTTGCCTCGACTATCCAATCAGAGACGGCTCCCGGAGATGTGATTTTGGAAGCCGTCACATTTAAACGAGCATGAAACACAAAAGAGACTGCAAGTATCGCAAAACATTTGGGTCCGGTAAAAGCCACGCGACTTGTGAAGTTTCGCGGACTTTATTGTCTAGACTTTAAGAAATGTTAGGAAGATGTTATGACCGTACGCGTACTCCGAGGTACCAACGCGCTTTCGGTAGTGGCAAAACTGTGCTCGTCTGTCGCTACTTTCCTCGTGATTATNGCGTACTCCGAGGTACCAACGCGCTTTCGGTAGTGGCAAAACTGTGCTCGTCTGTCGCTACTTTCCTCGTGATTACCGAGGGCACCTTCGAGGCTCGTCTGTTGCTGAAGTAACTTAGCGTTTGAGATTGTCTGAAGTCATATGACTTGATAGAGATTGGGGAGGATTCTGTCCATAATGTGGTATTGCCTGGTTCTGAGTTTGTATTTTTACGGTAAACTTACGACCGTTAAAATCATTCACGCGCCATTTATAAAGCAAAGAAACAATGCATAAATTAAAACTGCAAAGTTTTAATTATTCCTCTCTCAATTGTTTCGTGGGTAAAGAGACGAAATTTTCATTCATATAAGCCTACTTTAAATTACAGAAAATAAGTTTTTACTTAGTTCAAGAAAACATTGGTCTTAAGAAGGGCTAACAGTGACTTGCACTCTTCTTACTTAACATAATATAAAATGTGTTAAGAAACACCAAATCGCAGCNAGCGTTTGAGATTGTCTGAAGTCATATGACTTGATAGAGATTGGGGAGGATTCTGTCCATAATGTGGTATTGCCTGGTTCTGAGTTTGTATTTTTACGGTAAACTTACGACCGTTAAAATCATTCACGCGCCATTTATAAAGCAAAGAAACAATGCATAAATTAAAACTGCAAAGTTTTAATTATTCCTCTCTCAATTGTTTCGTGGGTAAAGAGACGAAATTTTCATTCATATAAGCCTACTTTAAATTACAGAAAATATGTTTTTACTTAGTTCAAGAAAACATTGGTCTTAAGAAGGGCTAACAGTGACTTGCACTCTTCTTACTTAACATAATATAAAATGTGTTAAGAAATACCAAATCGCAGCCGGATAGTACTGAAATACCTCGAGACTGGCTGGCGATATTTTTCCATTTATAACATATTTATGTTTTGACGCAACAGCTAGAGCAGAGAGTAGTGTAGTATAATTACAGTTGCCTAAATATTTCTATCGAATCTGTTTGGGCGTGTTTTATCATGCCCTTGCAATTTCGAGTACATGATAGTGATATAGTGAGCACTCCTGAAACCAACATTTGAAAAATGACATCGCTCATAACCACNCATTTGAAAAATGACATTGCTCATAACCGCATATAAGTTACAGTACATTCTGACATGACGGCTCTTAGTTAAGTTCCTTGCAATTTCGAGTTCATGATAGTGATATAGTGAGCACTCCTGAAACCAACATTTGAAAAATGACATTGCTCATAACCGCATATAAGTTACAGTACATTCTGACATGACGGCTCTTAGTTAAGTTGGAAGCGAATTAATGAACGTTGTTCGTAATATTTTATGGTTTGTTAAGAGTTACAAATTTTAATTTATTGCCACTGAAGTTATTATTTATTGTTTAATACAGAATGATTCTGCATTTTGGTAACACCTTTACTTTCCTAACTTTTCGACAGTTTTATCTGGATGGCGCATAAATAAAGTGATCAGGCTCATGGCAATGTTAATTTTACATACAGCAGAAGGATACAAAGTGAGAAGGAAAAGTAGATCCAAAGCATGGCTGTCTAAAGTGCTCAATTAAACGTTAACAGCCTATATCTAAGATGACTACAGCTAATCTTGGCATTTTTATTTTCAAAGTGTACAAATTGTTTTAATTAACTTGTATTTGACACGTACACATTCGCCACGTTTTTTGTACACTCATTGATGATAGTTTCCAATGTAGTTTCATCTGCTGGTTTAACTACTGAAAATTCTAATTTTAGTTTATTCTGACTGTACCTGCCACGTCATTGAACATGTCAGATATGGCAAGTATGTGAAATAGCTGTCAATTTAAATTTCGTCTCATGCCACGCGAGGAATGTAATTTCTCTAACAAAATTTCTACTTGATCCCATACCATGACGAAATCTCTATTTTGCATCATTTAACATTTATCCACCTTACAAGGAGCCGTGCTAGAGATACGAGAGTTATGTGGTCAAGTATTACTGAGCATTAGTTCGTCAGTTGTGTAGACGTAACCATTATTCGCTTCATCCTCATTGGCTCTCGCTCACTATCGGTAGAGTCTCTACAAATCGTGACGGGAAATGAGAAAATATTGCTGTTGGTCTTCTACGCCGCACATCTACATAGCAAAAGTTAACGCACGGCTTCCACATTCAGCAAAAAATGTTATTCAAGTAAAAATTAAGTACTGTATTTACCCTAGTAAAATTTTTTAAACGTCTCGAGTTCACTTCTAGTTGCAAGGAAGCATTGCGACGGGCCGTCCAAACACTGACTTATGCATACATTTCACAAAGTGCAAAGAACTTTTATGCTCTTTTCCACGTATGGGTAGCATTCATGGTAACTACACAATAAAGCGATTGTCGGCTTGTAACTCCCGTTGCCATGCATGTTGTTGGCGTTTGTGTATGAACCACGTTGAAGTGGTTAATAGTCAGTTGTCAAATCTAACTGTATGACGTAATTTGAATAAAAATTAGTTTCTAAAAGCGGCTTCACCAGCGCAAGCCTACGGACGGCAGTTGCCTGCAGACTATCTTAAATTTCTCCAATTTAATGCCAGTAAGCTTTTCGGAAGGAAAACTGAATTGCTGGCAAATTAAATCTGTAAGTGTAGGAGGTTATTACACACTATGTAAGCCAGTGGGTCAAACCACAGATGTCACTTTGTACATTTCTTCTTTACCTTGACGGAAACTGCGTGGGAAAGATATAAAATGTATGTCTTTAACCATTTGCACTATTTTTTAAAGTGCATTTAATGGGATAAAAGCAAAAAGGAGCGTCTGTAGACGTAAGTATGTAGGTAGGGCTTAATGGCCCGTCGACAGCGAGGTCTTTAGAGACGGAGCAAGTTGCTCAGAGAAGCAGGAACGTGGCAGGAATCGACCATGGCCTGTGGTAAGGAACCATCCCAGCATTCGCCTGGAGTGGTTTCGGGACACCCTGGAAAGCCGAAATCAGGATGGCCGGAGCGGGATACGAACCCAGGTCCTCCGGAATGCGAGTTAGAAAGTTAACCACTTCTGTTCCTCCACCTCGTGCAAACAAACCTTAACCAAGTCTAGAAAATTACACCAAAGGGACAACACACCGCATTCGTGCACACTCATTTTAATAATATTTTGCATAAGAAATATTTCTTACTAGGCATTGTGCCGGTAGCTTGCCGACACATAGGACAGGTAACTCCGTCCCTACATCCTCCAGTGGAACCTTGTTCTCCCAAAAAGCACCCCCCCTTTTTTTTTTTCACCTGTCAGGTGGTAGAAAGGCAATTAATTAGGTTTTCAAAAGCAATTTACAACAGTTTCTCTTTCCTGTTTTATATTTTTGGTCAACAATATATTGGTTCTTTTTCAAAGTGCCCCATTATTTCAAATACATAGTAACAGACCAAATATTGTCACCAAAAAGATACAAAATGATTATTTAAAACTGGATAAATGTATTTACAAGAAATAAACCCCTCAGTTATAAAGAGAATTCCTGCATAATACAAATTTAAACTTAGAGAGAAATAATTCGGACGCAGCCTGAGACGAAGTCTTTGTTTTTTTTATAATTTAAACGAAACTAGATGTGGATGATGCCACAGGATCAGGGGACGACGAGGCAGGATATGGGCGACGCTGTGGAATCATGGGTGACTTCGCCGGATTCGGATGACGTCATTGGTCCAGTGGCTTTCCCTTACGGCTGCATGTAGATGAGCTCTGTGGCAATACAACCAGTTAGTTACCTCAAACAACCACACTTGGTTACGAATCACCTTCTATGATTCATGTGATCCCTTAGAGGGAAAATGGATTAGCGCGTGCAGTAGCCATTTTCCGTGTGCCAACATTGAACTGCTTTCATGCCACTACGACCGTCATAAACGACGTGGATAAGTTTTTAGGTTAGAACGTGTTTTAAGCATACAAGTGCTTTGAGAACTTTGTATACTTCCTCTGACGAACGTTTATTGCAATTAGATTAAATTAAAATTAGTAAAAGTATTCAATTCGTATAAAAAGGCTCGTGTTTTGGAAATTAAGATGGAAACAAACATGTTCATCACCATTGACCATGTGAGTTTGACACATGTATTGGTGTGGAGTAGGTGAATGTTGGGTAGAGTCTATTCGCGGTTTCTTCGCACTTTCTGAATCAAGCCTTTGAAAAATCACCCCTTGAATGACGTGTTTCGTTGTTTCGTAAATATGGCATACATTACAAGCGTTTTATGAGGATACTGTAGCTCTTTCCACACTGAGGTACCCCCCT
>NQII01007589.1:37588-62103 GCA_002778355.1 Clitarchus hookeri
CCAGAAGGCTCGCAAAGAGACAGACATACAGACAAACACACACTAAAAGTCAAAATCACTTTATCAGTTTGTGCAAATCATCTTGACAATAACCAGAAATAAGTAAGCGATTTGCAATTAGGCATTTTGTTGAGAACAAACCACTATTTCCTCTATCAAAACTAGTGCAGACATGGCAAGAGCTAATCACCTTGAATTTCTGGGTTGCGTATGACAGAGCCAATCAGCTTGAGGGCCTGGGCGCCTGCCTTCTGTACCTTAACGTGGGAGTCACTGAGGACCTCGATGAGCTTGGGCACGATGCTGGGCAGGCAGGATGACAGCTGCTTAGGAGCGCAGTACGCCATGGCTCCCAGCAACTCCACCGAACCTGTCACATACAACACCCTCTACATCACTGCAGTGCAAGAGAACCGCTATGGGAAACCACAATTAGAACACAATCCTGGCAGAAACCACTTTTCTGAAATAAAAAATTGTGTGTTCACATTTTAACTCCGAACCTCAACCATCACATGTAACTCCAAACCTCAACCTTCACATATAACTCCAAACCTCAACCTTCACATATAAAAACCTCAACCTACAAATATAACTTCAAACCATGACCTACAAATATAACTTCAAACCTCAACCTACTTAACTCATATATTCAACATGCATTTCAGATAAAACTACTAATACGATTAATTATTAAAATTTAAGTTTATGGCTTCATTTTAAACTGTGCAATGGATTCTACAGAAAAGAACAACAGTTAAAAATACTCCATATAAAATCATTAAATATAACTGCAAGCTACAGAACAATTTTTATTATTCCTACCAAACAATTCTTAAGTATTATTTAAAAAATTTCTGCAAACTTATTTTTATGATATGCTGACAATTTTTATGGTTGCAATCAGAGATGGGTTATTTTTATTTATCATGACTGACTGCAAGTTATCTACCAACAGGGACAGCATTTACACTGTCACAATGGGCATTGTCGGATAGAAAACTTTCAGCTTCAAATATTGTCCTTTTGCATTTATGGCCATAGAACCACTCACACTGTTATGGTAAATAAAAAATATGATCACTAAGCCATTTTATCAATTACAGTGGAACCTCTATCCATAGAATTACAGGCGACTGATATAAAAATTCTATAGACGTGAACATTCTGTAGATGTAGACTAGACATATTAGTAAACTAAAAAAAAAACCCAACCTCATTAAATTTTATGTTGAACACATTGATAGGCCTATGCTAGGTATTTGTCAAGTTTAACTAAAAGAAAACAATGCAAATGGGAATAAACAATCTACTCTAATTTTTTCTGGTACTCACGCTCTAACTTAATAAAAACCGTATTTAAACATCTATTCTGAAAACGCGTGCACAGGAAATAGCTGCAGACATAACGGAAGTATTACCCATGGAGTACCTAACAGTCACAGTTACTTGCTAACAATACGTTTATACCGTCAGCCAAAACCTCAGTTTCGGAAACCCAAATTTCCAAACAAAGGTTTTAGTAAAGTGTTTATACAGTCATAAGAAACTCCGTTTTGGAAACTTGTGTTTCAGGAGTTGTTTTATGCCAGAAATCACTAGTATCAAAACAATAAAAACAATTAATCCTTTTTATGGTGATACAAAAAGAAAATTCATAATTATTATACTAAAAAGTTATTCACATTTTTGAGCAAAGTGGCTGACCTCTAGCGGCAGAAATATGTACTTGTATAGAGGGTATAAAATGCCTTTTCTGATATGACACACTGTAGTAAAATGAAATATAATTATTATAAAAATGGAAAATTTCTAATTGACATTGTGTACACGTTGTAATGACGCAATATTCTTAATTTTTCGGGACACGGGCGTAAAATTCTTTCGTGTGTTTGGAGCTTTGGAAAGCTTCGTAATATTTTTATCGGGTTTGAAGTTTAAAGCCGTGGTGGCTTGTTTCCCGTGATAGTTTATCCGGCAGGCGTGTGCTATTGTAGGTTATCGGGCGTTTCATTTTGAAAGTTTTCAGTTTTTGTTAAGCGTCAGCATTACTTAGCTTTTTCAGGCGACATCGGCAAGTTTTAGTTCCTCCGGCGCAGTTTATGTTGACGGCGCAGGATTAGTTCCTACGACGCAATGTCGATAACGAGTGGAGAGCGTGCGTGGCCGGGCCCTTATCTCAGGAGAGGGGGGCAAGAGGCAGAACAAAAGACGCATTTGTCTGTCGCCCTCCAAGCAGTTGGAGCAGTGCTTCAGAGTCGTTCGGCGGCGAGGGCCGTTAGAGGCGTCACTTCAGGACACTTTACTTCGAGCAGTTTCGTCAGAAGCATCATACAATGCTCGTTTAGATCACGTCGGGCGTGACGCTAAACCCCCACATTGGCCACAAGACTTTTTTTCTACCGGCGTGGGAGGTAGCAGCATTATATTTATTTTGATGCAAGTTTGGAGACGTTAATAACCTGTAAACTACGGTGGCGCTGGTCTGTACTTTTATAATTATCTGCGAGAGGTTCGTACTCTGCATCCTGAAACTCCGTCTGTGAACTGTGAAATTGCAATAGTTAAATAAACATATATAAAACAAAATACTCTGGAACTACTACTTTTTTTAATTAATCGGCGCCCATGTACTGAGTCTCGTGTTTCTACCTTGAGCTAGCAGTGGCAACATACACATCGGCCAGGTAACAAGTGCCGAACGTTACAAAATGGCACCTAACTGTGGGGCTGCAATATTATAAATATGGCGTAACAAGACATCGGCCAGAACGTTACAACGTGTTTTCCCATTAATTAATTAACTTGCTTGAACAGATATAATTCAGTTTCACTGTGAAAATCGAGGAAATACCTTATAAAAGTATTGTGTCAAAACAGGGTATAGTGTGTTCGTACACAAATTTCCGAATTTTTTGTAGTATTATCACGAAAAGTTAAAAATCAAGTTTATTCATTTTAAAACATAAACATTCACGTTAAAATTTGTTTTTATCAAAAATGTGAATTTTGCATCCCTCTATTTATTACTTAAAGACAGATATTCGCCATGCACGCATGGGGTCAGGAACATGTAGGGAGAGGAGAGGTGGATGGTTTCACTCTTCCCACCACTTCCCCTTCTTCACGTCCTGCCGGCTGTGGACACTCTGACTGTCGATGATCGGTTTGTGAGGTCTAAGCTCATTAAGTGCACACGGTAAATTCAAGATTTTGCTTGCGTTCGGTGTCATATTATGTATTTTCATTTCATTTCATGAAGGTGTGAAAGTTTAAGTCAGTTTGCATTCCGTATTGGATTACAATCAATTATATACAGTATTTTGAGATTTTATATTCTTTATTTAAACGATTTGAGGTGAAATGTTTTTTAATGTATTATTTGCACATACTTTTTATTAAATTCCCATTTTTTATTATGTTTACTAGTTAAACTTTTATCACAGGTAATGTACAGCTCTCATTATACTCAACACGACATCTAATAAGGTTAGAAGTAGTATGTTATTGATGTACATGTCAAAACCTCCCTCATCTACTGAAATCCCGCATGTATAGAAATTTTGTGACAGTCTCCTGAAAAACAGTAGATATAGAGTCTACTGCATACATGGTATGCTTTGCATCACATCGCCACTCGGTAACCCTCCAGCCTTCGGCTGCGAGAGGGGTATTCGCAGCCAGCTTCGGCTGACTTTGGCCATCTCTGCCGGCTTACCGCCGCCACTCTCTCTATGTATCTTCTCTCTGCGTTTTCTCTCTCACCAAACCCGCAACCCTCGCTCTGGCCCTGTGCATCACGTATAAGTAGGACTCGGGTTCCTATAAGTAGAACTCGGAGTCCTCAGTTCGCTGTTGTCTCGTGCCGGCAGCCTAGTTGCAGAACGTTGCGCCGCCCGACGAGAGCCGTCTGATGCCGCATCTACCTTCGCAGAACATCACTCTGCCAGAGAGTCAACTGACTTCAAGTCATTACTGCCATTCGCAACACTGTTGAGAGTTCTACTCTGCATGGCACCGCCTCGCTGCCCCTCAGCATGCCAAAGCCTGTCGCGCTTCCAGCTACCCAGTAGCTGACCCGCAGTTGACTTGAGTTCGAATACCGCTGACTTGGGGTCACCTTCACTCCCCGCGCTGCTGCATCTTCAGAGACTAGGTCATTTACTGGTTGGCAACCTAGGATTGGCCCTTCTCTCCCTAGTCAGAATAAAGGCTGGTTTAAGTGTGTTTAATGAGCAATCAATAAATCAACATAATTCTAATTTGGTTGAGTTCTCTCTTCCAGCACTCTATTCTTTCTCCACCTTGCTCCCGCTATTTCCTGTTTCATCACTACTAGTATTACTATTGCAGATATAGTCACAAGCCGGAATCTCGTTCCCTACCTTACCCTTTGGGAAATGTGTCGAAGTGCAGCTTTGGAAGCTTGTCTTCCTGGGCAACACCAGAGAAGTGTCATTTTGGACTATCCCCTCCAGTATGCACCTGGGTCCGCCAGCGACGTCTTGCTCGCCAGGTCACTTGCCGAAAATGATAGACCAACCCTTGAAAGGAGCTCCGTTTCTACGCAATGCTTGGGTCCGCCAGCGACGTCTCGCTCGCTAAGTAGCCATGAGAACGGACACCCCTAAACCTGATACTTTAACCCTCAGTTTTGTACTTGGGGTCTGTCAGCAACGTTTTGCTCGCCAAGCCACTAGACCAGGCTACCTACCCTACCCAACAGCCAGCACCCTACTGTACATCAGGCCGTGCCTACCCTTTTTGGCCATCCACTATCTGTCTATATGATCTATCACCCCCCTTATGCCTCACCATAGGGCTGGGCGGGATAGAGCAACCAAGAAGGGGTTAGCTCTGGCTGGAGTCCTGAGGAGTGGTGGTTCAGGTGTCAACCAGGTGTACACCTAAGAAGAGGCTGCTCGCCAGAGAGGGTCCGCATCCAGCACGTCCAGCTTAACCTTGAACCTCGTCTGGCACATGCCACGCAGTTTCTCTGCTGCCCCAATGCCGCCTAACTTCACTCGGCCCACTAACGTGACTAGGACTAGGGTGGTCAGATCGCTTAACATTACACCCTCCTATACTACTACCAGGGTATCCAATTGCCAATTGCTCGCAAGCATGCCTCTTAAGGCATAATGCTGTATTATAGAAGTGGCCAAACCCAGCAATGTAGGCTGCAAGATAAACCCATATGATTGGCGACCGCTGCTTCACCGTCGCCCAGGTGGGGGGTTGGGAAAGAGCTTTGGTGTCGCCCTCCAGCCGCCAGATTCACTAAGGGTGCGCATCAAGACCTTTTCTTACTTGGCGACCAACGTGGGGCCATTGAAGAAATACCGGCCATCAGCCACCTTTGCCCAGACCAGGAAACACCTGAGAAAAGCCTCTTTGGGCCCCCACAGAACCACCACTAACTTGAGTTTGGGGAGTCGCATAAAAGACCCCATGGCACCTAATTCTCATTAACAGCACCATAATGGCCACAACCGAGAGCATAGTCGACACTGAAGGGCAGGTCTGCGCCATAGAGAAATGCCCTAGCGTAGGACGTTACTTCATAACCTGCGCACATTGAGATGCCGCTTTTCATTACATCTGTCTGGGTTGGGAAGACCAGAAGACACACACCCAGTTATTAGAATACAGATGTCTGAACTGCAGGGACAGACATTGTCTTCGCGACCAAGCCAAAGGTCCAAAAAGGGGAGTGTACCGGATAGCCTGCCATGAGTGCCCACACATTTTTCATAACCTTTGCCTAGGATGGCAAGACAAAGCCAGAGACCTAGAGGGTCTGTACTTTAAATGCCCAATCTGCAGAATAGCACCTGAAAGAGCACCACTCAGAACTGAGTCCATACCGCGAGAATGGCTGCCAGTACTTGAGTCGTTACCTTTACCAGAATACTCGGGGAAGACCCAAGAGGATCCCCACAAGTTCCTCTAAGCATGCCAGGCGGAATTCTAGAGGACGCACCTACCCAAAGCCTTGTGGGTACTTAAGACNCTAGGATGGCAAGACAAAGCCAGAGACCTAGAGGGTCTGTACTTTAAATGCCCAATCTGCAGAATAGCACCTGAAAGAGCACCACTCAGAACTGAGTCCATACCGCGAGAATGGCTGCCAGTACTTGAGTCGTTACCTTTACCAGAATACTCGGGGAAGACCCAAGAGGATCCCCCACAAGTTCCTCTAAGCATGCCAGGCGGAATTCTAGAGGACGCACCTACCCAAAGCCTTGTGGGTACTTAAGACAAAAGCCCAGCTTCAAGGCGACGCAGAAAGGAGATGGAATAAGTATGGGGAGTTTGTCACCAACTGGGTAGAACTGTCAGAGAGACTAGTCACACACTCCTCAGGACCACGAATGGTTGCGCAGCTAACGAGCTCTACGCTCAAACCCGTAAGGAGAATGAGGAGGCTGAACTCTTTATAAGGCACAAGGCCTTAATCTTCCAATGAATCACCCAGGCCGAGAGGAGCTCTACGCCGTCAAACTCATCACAAGACTCCTCTTACCGGAAATACGCGCCCACCTCCACAACCCAGAGCCTGCGACGCTGGAAGAGCTGGTCAGACGGGCACGTATTCAAGAGATAGACCTGGCAGACATTAAAAGTCGTACACCAGAACCAAGGCCACGCCTGCACTCACAGGGAAAACGGTCGTAACCGAAACCTCAACACGTGACTGGACGTCGGGGCTTACTGATGCTTCACTTAGAATACTTCCAAAGTGCTGGCATTGACCCACCAGACACTTCCACAGAGACTGCCCAGTCCTATGGCAGAAACTTCAGAGCAGACAGGCAGGACCGGCCCTAGCACCAGAACCAAAGAAAAAGGAGAACCCAGCAAATGCAGAGAGAAGCCCTAGTAACCAAGGGAAACGCGAAGATCAAGAAACCCAACAGGGTCAGACCTCCGGCAAAGTAGAGAGTGAGGCCCTACAAGTTGCAGTCATGCAGGAAAAGCAGATCCTTCCAGATTCACCATGAATAACAGTGCTCGTCGGGAAGACCGAAAATCTAGCCACACTAGACACGGCAGCTAGTGCCAACTTTATCCGCAAAGACGCTATCCCCCGAGAGTACAGTAGCCATATCAAGCCTGCTGGCGACATCCAGATATACATAGCTCAGAAAGGAGCCTGCCTACAGAGGGAAGACTGACGACCCTGCGGTTTAATCTGACTCTACACTAGGGCTGTAGAATTTAGATTACAGTGATATGGCGGAAGCCGTACGACGGTACAACCAGCTTTAGCACCGTATTTTCCGGAGGTAATCCCAATGCCAACACACTATATAAGCCCTGTCCAAATTAACATGGTTATCATTTATATTCACAAATTTAAATCCAATTTCAATTAGCAATTTGTAAAGAGCCAGGTTTTTAAAATGTGGCAAATCGTCGTCAGCATTAATAAAGCACAAACTTTGTTTTAAGTCGGAGCCTCATTCTGGTGTCACAGGTTTTCCCGTTCCCTGTTGATATTTCCGTGCACTGAAAATACTTGCAGCAGACATGCCAGTCATTTCAGCTGCAAGTGCCACTACTGGCTTTACAGTTAAAGTAGGATGCTGCTGTGAAAGATAATAACAAAATATTAAAAACTATTCTCTTCTCGCCACTTTCAAGAATTTTTCTTTAGCATGTTTCATGACATCAGTACACACGCCAGATTAGTGACAAGCTATTTTAGCAACTTCAGTGGGTCGGCCATTGTAGCCAACACACACAACCGTGTGAACAGGAACAGACTGTCGTCAATACACGGCTGCTTTGATGACCAGCAGCGTGGGAAACTACCTGTATAGATACGTACATAATAAGTTGTAAACAATATACATTACTTAAAATAAAAATACGGATAGTTTTTCAAAATTATGTAGTAGATTTGGAATTATAAGTTATTTAAATGTGACCAATTTTCTTGTGGAGTTCAGAAGCAGTACGTATGTTGCACAGAAGACTTAATCCACGTGGGTCTGTTTATATGGTCCATACCGTATAAGAAGGCCACTTTCTGACAGTCAGTGAATGNACCACTCATAGAAGACTTAATCCACGTGGGTCTGTTTATATGGTCCATACCGTATAAGAAGGCCACTTTCTGACAGTCAGTGAATGACAACTTGACTAATACGAAACAAACAAAGTTCCATTTAGAAAATCCTGTATCAGCTGATGCACGAACCAACAAAAATTAATATTATGTTGGCTATTCTGGGTGCACTGCCAACGCACATCAGACAAGCAGAAAATACGCGATAAAAAAGAGTTCCAAGTTTAATTAATACATTTTATTTTATGTGATCACAAAACAGTGGCTGTTAGTGTTAAAAACTAAACTTCGTGATAATGTAGTTATGTTTAGGTGATCAAAATGAAATGTACAATAAAACGATACGACGTGGAAAAGTTTTCTGAAGTTGTGCTAACTTCAGAAAGCTTTTTCACGTCGTATCATCCATCTCAAACCTTGCTTTCAACACGTCCATGATATTAATTCCAAAAGCATACAGAAATATTACATAATATTGTTGAATTATTTTTTCTAATAATTTGATGAAACGACACGAATTTTAAATGTATTTCCAGCCCGTAACATAAGAATTATCAACTTTAAAAAATACGCTATCTGTTGCCGTGACGCGCTGCGCGTTATCTATCTGATATTCTGCAAGCTATTAGCCAGAAATGAACCTCTTTCCTGCGTGATATATAACGAATTTACAAACATATGCCAATAGTTATATTTTTCCACGAGCTCTGCATAATTTTTAAAGTAACATATATTTCATATACAACGATTTGGAGTACAAGTCATTTATATTCGGCCGGTAATCTTTCGTCTCCGTAAATTATACGCCATATTGTTCTCTCGAAACCCATCTCCTTGATTCCGTACACACACGTGAATAGTTTTTAAGCAATTCTAACGTTATTCCACGTCGCATATTTCCAACTCGAATATATTAGCTATAACGTCCAAAGATTAATAATAGATACAACAGACCGTCTCACAAATTTTAACCCAAATTCACTATCTCGGACAAATTAAAAAAAAGTTATCAAATATCTAATTATTTGCAACATTTTATATTTTTAACTTTATAACCTACTTATATTTTTAGACAGATGTCAGTCTTAAAATATCTTAAAATTTGTTTNAATATCTTACAATTTGTTTAGCATCACAGTACAATGACAAGT
Source organism: Clitarchus hookeri (assembly GCA_002778355.1). NCBI lineage: Eukaryota > Metazoa > Arthropoda > Insecta > Phasmatodea > Phasmatidae > Clitarchus > Clitarchus hookeri. Next base: position 46,814 of record NQII01007589.1, read on the forward strand.
GGGTAAGCTGACAGAGTGTTGATAAAAAATACAGCCCCGACGTGACGGACCAGCTGATGACGGAAGGATACGTAGTCAGATGTAAACAGTGNATACAGCCCCGACGTGACGGACCAGCTGATGACGGAAGGATACGTAGTCAGATGTAAACAGTGGCGCTACTTTCGTCGAGCTGTCAAAAAGTGGCCTTCTTACATGGTACAGAATATACCAGGACTAAAGTAAGTGTAAAAGGAGTATAGGTGGTACAGGGTGCTGCGGTGGTGTACTGGTTAGACAACTCACCTCCCACCTAGGTAACCGGGGTCGCTCCCGGATTTTTGCATGTGGGAATCGCGCCTGCTGATGCCGCTGGTCGGTGGGTTTTCTCGGGGATCTCCCATTTCCACCACCCTATCATTCTGGTGCTGTTCCATATTCACCCCATTTCACCCTCATCGGCTCTCAAAACCTGGATGTTAAGCGCCACCTTAATCTCTTTAGTCAATTAGTCACTCATTCTAAGTGGTACAATATAGCTGATTTCAAATACAATTCAAAGTAAATTTGAACTAACGAATAAACATTGTGCACTTTTTTTATGGTAAGAAATAATTATGTCCCAATAATTTTTAATTTATTTTTGATCAACTTCAGTTTAGAATTCACTAAAACTGTTACCGTTATCTTACCCTAGAAAAAAAGAAAAGAAAGAAGAAAAAAATACCACAACATCATCATTATCATCATAGCTTAAGTGTTTTTCAACTGATTGTACTTATGATTCTTGAACTCTTTTGATACCTTAAGAACTGAATGTATCGAGAAATCAAAGAATCAATTGGCAAATCGTTAACAAAAACAAAGAAAGATTGGAGGAGTATTGAACAGCAATAGCTGGGTAAGGAAGGGGGGACGTAAACATACAAGAAAGCAAGTGGAGTAACAGCCGTGGGTGGGGAAACTGGACTGTGAGAAATACGTAAACTTGAGAGGACAAACTAGAGGTTGCTCAGAGAGGGTTACAAGGAAGGGCTGGAGTGGCGATCAGAAGAGGGAGTCAAGAGAGAAAAGGGAGCAGAGNGTTGCTCAGAGAGGGTTACAAGGAAGGGCTGGAGTGGCGATCAGAAGAGGGAGTCAAGAGAGAAAAGGGAGCAGATGATTTTTAAAGAGACACTTTACTGCTCTCCAAGTATCTCCTGACAGTTTACAATTACTACTCTGCCATCATTTAAATATTTTTTCAATGCACACCCCAGATTACTTTAAATTTATTTTAGGAAAAAAGTAGTACGCTGGACACAAGTATATACAGTATTTTCACTTGCAAGAGAAGGCTGTTTGCCTACAACCCGGTAACATCACTGCATCCGTCACCTGGCAGCTAACTAACAGATACAGAAGCCAGAGTTCTGCACTAGTTTATCGGCAAGGCTGCTTCACAGTCCCTAGAGCAGTTTGGCCACAGACCCCGACCCAGCCTAAACATTATCCAGAGACTGTCGGGCATACCAGAGTTGCCGCCATTAAACACCTTACCACATTCTCCATGCATCTGCCACCTGCTAAGCCAACCAGTACTTTAACTGCATTTGCCCCTTCTCGCGCTTCAACTTGGCCAGCTTCCACTGCAGTTCTTCCTTGAACAAGCAGCAAGTAATCAAGATTACAGAAACGGGCCATATCGCTACTGCATTCACCTTACCCGGGCTTCAACTCTGCCAGCTTCCATTGCAGCTCCTTCCCAAGAAAGCTGTAAGTAATTGAGAATCTGAGGAGGTTCAGGGAATGGCCCCAAACACTGAATTACCCACTGAATGGAGCAACAGCTTCCAGGTTCCAAGGGAAGAGAAGCCTGTACTCAGACCCAGGTTGTGCATCATACTATTTCACAAATCCATGTAAATATAAAAGCATTCCATTTTTGATGACAGCATCTAAGTAAAACAATTTTACAGCTATCACTTCAAAGGAGGGAAATGGAGGCCCCTCAGTTACACATCTTTTGTACATGGGTCTAGTGGCTAAGCATGGCAGTGATAACATATCAATTTGAAAATATGATGAAAATGGAAAAATTTTTCTTCCAATAATTATTATTTAATGGATTGGAACAAATTACACACATTAAAACTTTTGTTCATTACAAATATGGAAAACTGGTGTCATAACTGCGACGTTACATGTACAGGACCAAGTAAATGGAAATTAAGTTAAGACAAACACACACCAGTCTTGGTTCTCCAGGAGTCCTCCTCGAGTGCAGCTAGCAGAGATGGGAGCACTAGTTTTACTCCATGGGCAGACAGTTTGCTCATGACGACACGAGCTGTCTCGTCAGTCGCATCACGCACGTACTGGCTGCCGTCCCCGAAGCACAGCAGCAGGTGAGGCAGCACATGAACTATGTAAGGCTCAAACAGCCGCCCCAACATGTTGCACAGCATCTCAAATGCAAACAGCGCTCCTAACACACCACAAATGTTTTGTAAACCTCCGCTCTGCATACCATCACATATGGATGTTTTCTGATAATCCGTTCACACATAATACATATACTAAAAGAAACAATTTAAGGAAGTGAGTGATTTCAACGAAATTCTATTTTATTTGGGTTGTATCATTGCAAAGTACTGTTTTTACAAATATAAAGTGTCTAAATATACAGTATTTATCCAAGTAAAGGAAGATCTCAAAAGTAAGACGATCCCCTAATTTTTACTTTGTCGGCAGGACAAATTTACTTCTTTGCAATTTATTTTATTATGAGATTAAGCAAAAATGTAATCCTAGCACTTACATACAGGTTTAACATAATTAAATTCTTTGCACTTAACAATACACACTACGTACTACGTATTTCAACTCAACAGTATTAAAACATGAAAAAGTTACACTTCTATTGTCCATTTATGAATTTTATTCTCATTACGAAGAATAGTATGACAATGTTTTCAGATTTTGTTAAATGTCTTGTACTGTAATGAAATACATATCTCATTAAAAAACACTGACCATCACCTGCTAACACTCAAGTGAGAAAATACTGACTTCAAATATTTTATTGTGCAATGTAGAAGTATACCCAAAGATCAAAGGAAAAAACTGGAACAAAACAATTAGATTCTGATAAATATGGGTCCTCCCCCCTTGCTGCCCTCACAAATCTTCAAAACAAACCAGACATAATGATACTGCTAGCTGACAAAAGGTACACCCACAGTGGTTCTCAACAAAACAGACTTCATTCTAGAAGCAGAAAACCAAATCAAGGACACATCTACCTACAGACGTCTACGAGAAGACCCAACCACCAGATTCTGTGACCATATCAACCAATTCCTTCTGTCCCAGGGCCCCTTTCAAGACCTATCTGAGGCTTCAATTAAACTGCTCACCACAAATAAAACCACCACACCAGCTCTAAACACGCTTCCGAAGATACACAAGGAGCAATGGCCACACACAGGATGCCCCATTGTATCAGAAATTGGCAGCCCGACAGAGAATCTCAGCACTTGTAGATGCCCACCTTCAACATTGGGTACAGTAGCTTTCGTCCTACGTCATGAACACTGGCTACTTCCTTGAACGCTTGAGACATCTGGGTCCCATTCCCCAAGATGATACATGGTCACCATAGATGCTACATTTCTCTATACCAACATCCCCCCACTCATCTAGACTGTCAGGCATAGGAAAGACCTCCACACAGCAAACCTTCTACAGCATTCCTTGTTGAACTTGCCAGGTTAACCCTAAGCAACAAAAGCTTCAGATTTCAAGATGCATACTACCTTCAGGTCAAAGGCACAGCAATGGGTACATGTATGGCTCCATCCTATGCCAATCTGTTTATGGACAGGGTAGAAGAAAACTTCCTCAGTCATCAACCAACCCAACCACACTGCTGGAATTCCTGTCATTTTATATATTTTCTTTCTACTGAAACACATTACCATCTCAGACAAATAAATAATCTATATATAAACAATAAGATATGTGAGGAATAGGGTGCTAGGCTACTAATTTCATTATAAAAAGTAGACAGATTACACAACTACTAGCACAGCAGTACTCTTGGATTGACATACACACATAAAAGTCTGATGAACATATTTTCCACACGGAAGCACGGTAGTAACATTTCACTGACTAGTCCATCTTCATCAGGCAGCATGTGGTGGCCCACTGCAGTACTTTTAAGTAGTGGAGTGCAAATGGCAAACTAGGATGAGGTGGGAAATTTGAAATGTAGCGGACGGGTTATCTTTAGGGGTGTGCAAATAATAAAAAATTTGAATAGTAATTTATTAATTATTCACATTCAAGCTACAAATATCTTATGCAAAATTGTAAATAATTTACATTCTCATTTTGAGTGTTTGCAGAGCTGTGCCTTTGCTGATGTTGAAAGTTTTCCCCTGTAACCAAGAGCATCAGGAAATGAAAACCTCAGAGGATAAAATGCTCAACTTCCACTGTTTATCAAAAAAAGTTTGTAGTTTTTGTTACAAGCTCCACCCTGTTGAGATAATCTACAAGCTTGACATTGACGAGGAACACAGCGTAAGCAGCATGGGGTGGGAGGGATTGTTTTCACAGCTGTGCATGGCCTTTCCATTCTCTCTCTTTCTCTCTCTCGAAACAAAAGTGGTGGATTGTTTTTATATATGGATTGGTTTTACAGTAAACAAGATTAATGTTACTTGCAAAATATCTACTATCAAAACCTAGTTATTTCTCAAAAGAAACTGTAGACTAATTGATGATATGGGTAAAAGTCTTTTAAGAAAATCCCACTTAAGAAGTTTTCCTGTTTAATAAGTTGAATAATTGTGCACCTTGTCTATCAGCACGTGTAATTTGACCCTTTTATTAAGTTCTCCTTCAAATTCATTATAAAAAAGGTTCTATTGTATTAAGGAGTTAATTTGTAACATTTTCAGCTTAAAATGACAGTAAAACTCTGTTAAGACATTCAACCCTGTTACTTGACTGTCAACAGCAACAAAACTTGTAAACAATCTTATGCATGCTCCCTGTTTTATGTATTCACAATTAAGTATATATGAATATAGACCAAAATATAATTTTTAATTTTTGTCTTTACTTGAACTTACATGGTTTGTTGTGTTACTATTATATTTACTTTATTATATTTATTTATACACTGTAAGCTGAAATAAGTTCAAATTGCTTTTAATTGTGCTGCAATTCACCAATACCATTGTTTCAGTATTATAGTAACCTAAATTCCACTTAAATATAAGCAAAAAGCTTTTCATACATTCCTGGATAATAAGCATTATTTTTTCAGTCTCTTCATACATGGGCAGCATATCTGTGAATCAGCATTACAGAATCAGAACGTTGGAACAATTTTATGAATTGACACAGCTCTAGTAATTTGCTTGACTTTTTATTCACTCTCATTTGAAGATGTTCATTTAAACATTTATTCCATAAATATTAGAGCTGAACCGTTACTGATCACGATTACTATGTAGTAGTTTTTATACATGTTTGCCAAACCAGAATGAAGAAAAACCAGTGCGCAAAAATTTATTTTCACTATAGCATTCACAGAAAGAGGAAATATTTCTTCTTTACTGTTTGCAGCCAAAGAAATAGGGATTTAGGCCTAAACATTATGTGACTGCAGTTGTGCACTATAATTGCTTTTATTCACATACCACATGGCCCCATAAACTAAAACCTAATACTTTTTATTTGATAATTCTGGGGAAATCATAGTGCTTTATTTCTGCAAACACATTCAAAAGTATACAATTTCCATACATTGATGAGCGCATGAGACAGCGGCACAGTGAACACGAACAATACCAACATGGCATCGCATCATAGCTGTGCTGGAACATGAACAGCGCTAGTAGTAACACAAGCTGTTTCCAAGAGTTTGCAATGAAACGTTTGCATATTTGTATTGCAAAGAACTTTCAGATATTTTCTGACAACCAAAATGTATCTACTGAAATGTTTAGTGGTAACTATTCGACTTCGAACCTATTTGCATATTATTCTAAAATGTTGTTATATTTGAATAGCAAAATCCACTCCTTCAACAGCACACTCACCAACTAGACTTATCCTATCCAGGGCATCTACAACTGTGCGACAGAAAATCTAGTCTATCAGCTACAGTGCGTTTATTTAAATGCAGAGTACATGGGCCTTACTACCAAAAATCTTAAAAACAGACAATGAATGACCACAGAATGAACACCAAACAAGCCATAGCTGAAGCAAATGTAAATTTACAGAAGCCAATTGCAATACAAGCAGCAAATTACAACCAGAGTGGTGAGGGCCCTATCACCTTCTAATAATAGTGCAGAACTGCAATGCTGGGAACTGGCCCACCAATAAATCACCAAATCTAGACAGACACCTGGCTTAAACATAGCATAAACTTTCCATCACATTTCAAATTTCCTGCCTCACACCAATTCACGTCCTAGCCGCTAGGTTCACTGTCTGCCAACCACTGCTCAGCCAGCGAAACACTGTTTTGTCAGACTTCTGTCCATGTGTGAATGTGTGTGTGTCAATCCACAAGCACCACCCTGTAAGTACATGCATATTCTGTCTCCTTTTTATAACTTAAACAATACACAGGGTGAGTGCAAATTCGAGGAACAAAATTTGTGGGGAAAATCTTTATGCAAAATTAGGCAGGATATTCATTTAAGAATGTGGTCGAAAGTGCATATTAAGGGAGGTAAGCACATTAAAATGGATTTTGAGAATGAATTGAATTAAAAATATCAAAAACACTTGAGATAAAACAACTTTATGGATACTATTTGGTTGATAGAAGACTTCATACCCCACCACATTAGGTTGGTAATTATTATACCCCTTAATCAAGATATTGGGGTGCCTAGATTGCGATTGCATGGCATTTTGTAACCGTTAGGTTGTATCGTGGTGTGATGAATGTTCATGAAAGAGTATGTGCAAATCAACAAAAAAGATTGCCTTAGTAACACACCCTCCGGCCAGCCATTCTCCGAAAAACAGCGACTAAAGTATCGGAAGAAGTGCAGTTTCCTTACGCAACACCTGTATGAGTATACAACACGTCTGGCAACCGTTCCACTCAAGCAGTGAAGGTGGGATGGAGTCGGTGATATTTGTACGGAGTGCATGTTCTTACATTTTATTTACACATTACACACTTACAAAAAATACTCGATTCAACAAACCCCATGTTGTACACAGATTTCGCAACAATGCACCATGGATTGTTAGACACACCCGAAGACAACGAGCATGTCGGAAATGTTGCCAGTCGCTGTGACGATACGCCCAACATGATCTTCTTCTGACTCAATCGGGGTCTCTCTCATACACGAGGCCAGGCAAAAGGTCCACTGTTGTCGATCCATTGATCAGGGAATCTGTTGTTTACGTAGTTGCAAACGATATGTGCATGATGGGACAGGGCACCATCATGCTGAAACCGCATTTGTTGTCTTGCTTGGTATGGCACCTCCTCCAATAACTCTGGAAGAGTTCCTCTCAGGAACACAAGAACCTGTGACTGTTGAGACGGGGTGGAGGCAGGTAAGGCTCCACTAACACATTACCAATGATATCGGCCCACAAGTTGACACCGAATTGCTGCTGGTGACAACTGAGAAATGTGGCATGCAGATTATCACCTGACCAAACATGGCTGTTGTGCGAATTTAATATGCCATCCCGCCCAAAGAAAGCCTTGTCAGTAATCAGAATGTTAGCTTCAAAACCACGCACCACCTACTGTTGGCGCAGGAACCATTCTGCAAATTGAACTCGCATGGGGAAGTCGGCCAGCTTCAAGCTGTGCACCCTTTAGAAATGGAATGGATGAAGCATCTGTTCGTGTAATACCTGCACGTCGGTAAGGTGAAAAGCGTTAAGCCTGTTCGCTACAGTGGTAGTGGGTTTGTTTTCAACCATCTGTAGCACTTGTTCTTCGAACCCTGCCGTTCGGACAAAGTGTTGAAGCCCAGCATTCAGTCTCCCACATCCACATGGCCATTATCTTGAAACTGGCGGTACTGTGAAGTAAAGGTAGTGTGATGAGGCTGCCTTCTGTCCGGATATCGCTTTCTGAACAAGCGATCTGCTGCTCGTGCATCTGTCCTTGCTGCACCATACACGAGATGCAACTCTGCGAGTTTGGGCCATGATATATCGTCCCTTAATGCAGAAAGATACTACTGCCACCTTCACCAACACAAACAGAACTGGTCATTCCTCATCATTGATACAACACGTGTTCAAAGGCACTACACTCCCTCCAATACTTTGGTCGCTGTTTTTGGGAGAACGGTTGGCCGGAGGGTGTATTACTAAAGCAACTTTTTTTGTTGATTTACACATACTCTTTCATAAACAATCATCAAACTACTTTACACCCTTACAAATACGAAATACAATGCAATCGGAATCTAGCAACCCCAATTTCTTGATGGAGGGGGACGATAATAACCAACATAACGTTGTGGGGTATGAGGTCTTCTATCGACCGAACCATATCCAGAACATTGTTGTTTTATCTCAACAGATTTCTGATATTTTTAATTAAACCCTTTCTCAAAATCCATTTTCATGTGCTTGTACCTCCTTTAATATGAACTTTCGGCCACATTCTTAAATGTACACCCTACCTACTTTTGCATAACGAATTTCCCCTTAAGTTTATTGGCTGAATTCACACTTTCTCTGTATATAATTAACATTACAGAAAAACGATCTTTCTGAAGTGTATTGACACATGACGTTTATTCTGATTGTGATAAACATGACTTCGCCTCATCTGGATGTGCCTTCACATCACCCCACGAGAGGTTTGAACCCTGAAACAACATGCTACGAGTGCCTACAAGTATGCCCCTTTTTGCAGAGGCACCCACGGACATGTCAGCTAGGAATGTTCGTCCTGAAGTCGTACGTCACACCAACCCCTCCGACGTGTGAAGGAGGACTGCCCAATGGCCGACGAGACCACATTACAGAGCGACCTACTTCAGCCACAAGCCGAGGAATGGTGCTCGAAAGAGCAGCTCCGCCCAGAGGCGGAGTTCATTACCACCCGCACCCCAAACAAGCCTGTGGGTAGATAGAATATAAGGCCTTGCACCGCAAAGGAACCCCAGTCATTCTCCAGCTCCAACAACTCGCTCCACCATCTCGTGTCCTGGGGCTCTCTGCTGATACCAACGTCTTTGTGACATTCCAGAATATCTACGAGATCTTCACCAACTACCCCCTAATAAGTCTTCTAACCCCCTGAACTGCCTTCCTGGTAACGGCAACCACACTTACCATTCTGGTACTGTTAAACACCCCACTCCTCTTCTGGTAGTGGCCTCTGATGTCCCTTCTGGACAACAGCATTGAGATAGTTAGGGACAGCTGTTGTAATAGCTACCTAGTCGCATCTGCTTTGTTCAGANCCTTCTGGACAACAGCATTGAGATAGTTAGGGACAGCTGTTGTAATAGCTACCTAGTCGCATCTGCTTTGTTCAGATCAGACCTAGGTCCCAATCACCTACTTTACTTCAGGCCAGTTCTTGGTTAGTACGGGTGACCGTGTTTATTCCCCATGGAATAAATACGTTTTCTCTCAAACCTCTGCGTACTAGTTTCTAAGGGCGACTGATTTTATCCTCTGTAGACATCAGCACGCCAGGGTAAAGGAGGAGACAGTGTCTTTGACAAATCCATTACAGAACTTACTGTAGGACTGGGGCTCTCTTTAAGAGGCCGCACGTTCGTCTCAAAGACACCTATTCGACGGCCACCTGTACTGTGCACCTGGTGAGCAGTAAGGTAGAGCCACAACTACCAGCCCTGCCTTCACTCCGTCCAAAGCGCTGAACAGTCGTCAGAGGGAGTGCTAGACTGGTTCTAAAGGTCTGCTCACCTTTGGACCCACACCCATCATTATCAGATGCTCAGAGTAAACCCGCCTCTCCACTACCGCACCTCGTGTCGCCAGTTGGAGTAAACAGGTATGACTCTGGGTTAGCTCGGCTCCGGTTTTGGTTCTACACCAAGCTAGGGACCATCGTCTGCTTCCCCCTGATGGGGCAGATACTTGTATCTACCTTTATGCCATATACCCAGAGGAGTGGTACTAAGTGGCAAGAAAGGAAGGCAGTTACGGTCTCCAAAGCCAACGGGGCTACAACCCAGCCCCAACTGCACTTTGCAGCACAACCCCCGGGAACGAGCTCAAGCCACCTGCCAGCTGATGAGGCCTCACCTCCCAACTCCTTCCCACTCCCTCTTTCAGGCCCAATCTAGACAGCCGGGCGACTGCACCCAATCAAGACAGACTTCCATCGAGACCATCACGATACGCTAGGGATTGCTAATACCTCGTTCCAGTGCCGCCAGACCAACAGCCCTCCCAGAACTCTCCACAGCACCACCAACCACAGCAGCACCACAGCTCAAAGTCGGGCACCAGCTCTAGTCAACTCCAGCAACAGCAGCTGGGTCAGCAGCCTTCCCAGGCCACCTTCAGTAAAGGTAAACCCGTTGCTGTGTGCCACCCAGTTCACCGGGCCACTAAGCCCGCATGCGACATTGTGCCGAGTCGTCAGGCCATGTACTGTATACTGGCCAGGGCTCCGTCAGCCAGTAGTATAGTCAGCCAATGATATCAACCTGTGTCTCTGACCTACACATCAAAACTTGCCCGACAGTGACGTTGCCATCAACAAACTGACGTCACGCATCAGTACACACAAACAACAAATACAAAGAACTATGTTGTTGAATTATTAAAGAAACTGCAGCATGAATGAAACAATTCGTCTCAAATCCACTAGAAACAGCATGTTATCAAAAAAATTGTTATTAAAGTACAATAAAGCCTCCATTTCATAAAAAATAATATTTTACGAATACGTCCANTGTTATCAAAAAAATTGTTATTAAAGTACAATAAAGCCTCCATTTCATAAAAAATAATATTTTACGAATACGTCCATAGATTTTACAATGCAATTCTTGAGAACAATAGAATAATTCTAAAACTTAATAATAATAAAATCTAGAAGAAATTAATGAAATTGCAAGGAAAATCAAATAAAAATATGTTCACTAGCCTACAGCGATAAAATATGAGTGTTGCAATGTTGTCATTAACACCAATCCACAATCCAATGTGTATAGCAAGAGGATCTAACAGCTATTCTATTTATAAATACTGCCTTTCACCCATAGCAGTATACTTCTTTCCACATCCTTCACATCGTGACACTGGCATGCTTATTGATCTATGCTAGTTTATTTGCTTTTAGATAAGTTTTACAATAATGCTGTTGTAACTGACTGAATTGATTGTTGACGGCCTAGTTATGCCATCATACTTATTGGATTATTATTTTGTACTTTCGACTTACTGAAGACCCATCCATGCACAATATGTGCATAGTTCCACTTGTGTGTGTGTTTTTACAGTTTAAAAAACCAAAAATACAGTTTGCAGTGCTTGTAAAATCCCTTCCCTCACCACAGTGTGTTTGTACATGCACATCTTAAATGCAGAGGCGTTAAACTGGTCAAATTTAAAGCAGATGCTCCAGAACACCAAGCGTAATTTTTTAGTGTGGTGGAAGTGATTTCCTGCTAAAAGTTAATTGGTGTTAGCAAAACTGCTGATTTTCCAACAACTGAAAATGGAATTCCTGCTTGGTGAGAACTGTGCTGTGCTCAGTTTGCACTTAACTTTTGGTGTCGAGTGGCCGTACAGTACTTTCTAGGTTATTCTTTATTCTGACTTCTACAAATCAAAATAAATTTATATATTTTACATAAAATCTCTGACTTTCCCGTGATTAGCAATTGAAAATGGATTTAAGTGTCACTGAAAGTTACACTGTNATTTTACATAAAATCTCTGACTTTCCCGTGATTAGCAATTGAAAATGGATTTAAGTGTCACTGAAAGTTACACTGTACTCTACGTTTAATTTTTTTGTGTGACAATGGAAGTCATGTATACCTTTGGGGTATCACTTGCTTATAAAAAAAATTAATATTTCATTAAAAAAAAATTCATTTTGGCTTCTGGTAGTATAAAACTAACTTCATGTGACGAAAAAAAAAAAAACTCCAATTTTTATTAAAAACTTCTTGATTAAATTTGTCTTGATATTACGAAGCCATTCTCGGGAACCATGAAACTTCGTAAAATTGGTGCTCTACTGTATTATGATTAAAGATTAATTTCTTTTGGCACTTTATAAACTCCTAGTTTTATAGTTTAAAAAAAATCTGAAAACATTGTTACACCACAATTAACTTTTGAGGAAATTACATGAATTGTATTTCATTAAGTTGTTGTCTCAATTTTCCCAGTTATTTTTTGGCACACAGTCAAGTAAAATATGGTATACTGTGACTCCTGAACTTCAGTAGGTCTACTGTGTTATTTTATGCAATTTAACATTTAACACAGTGGATAAGACACATATTTATAACTAATCTATTGTATTTATACACCTGGCAAATATGTATAGTACCTTCTCTATGCCGGTAGTTTTTCTTGTTTTGTATGGCTGTAGTGAGGGTGTTCATAATGTCAAGCTGTTTGAGGGCAAGTATCCCCATTCCCTTGACTAGTCCTGCTAGGCCATAAGCAGCACCCCTACGCTCTCCGTAGTTCTCGGACTCCAGCAGTTGGCCCAGCAGTTTCTGGACAATCTGGGGTGCCTCGTCTTTGATAGCCGGGACCAATGGTGGCAAACAGTTCGCCACTGCTTCTTGAACCTATCAAATACACAGATATCAAGTAAGTAACACAAAATACATTCTCACAAATCTGAAAACTAAGAATTGTAGTGTATCACATATAGTTTTTATTACACTTTTTTGTGTAAAAATACAAATTACACAGGAGTCAAGGAAAGGTAATTTCATAATTGTCTGTTGATAAGGTGTGTAATTTTATGACCCACTGTCCATAATTAAAATTAACCACACACACAACTATTTTCTTAATACCTACAATTTCTTTTGTAGGTGTAAACAACATACAAAATTTTCCCATTTTATAAAGCACAAAAATGGCTTATTTAGTTGATTTTAAAAATTAATGAATTCATATTTTTATATTTTATTTTTACAAAATTGATAAGAAATGAGGGGATGGGGGGATGTAGTGGTAGGTACACAAATTTTAGAGCTACTTATTATTAGTGATAAACAAATTTGATTTTTGAAACTTGAGTCGAATCAAGTCAAGTTGAATGAAACTCAAGTTGAATCGATTTCAGTATAAAATTTTTGAGTTAAAATCCAGTTTGCACAATAAATGTAAATGTGTACCTATGTACATGGGTATAACACATGCCCCTAACAACTTTCTCCCCCTCTTATAGTCACTGTTTACCAAGAAATTTGAGACTAGTTTCTACCAATAAGAATAATAATTTGCCTGGTTAAGTGATTCACAGCGTTGCTTTTTGCCTCCCACTGAGCGAATGACTACAGTTAGGTGTAGGAACGGTATGTAAGCCACATTATGATGACAGAAAAAAAAGTAAGATAACAGTTACGGAAGTGGAGTGGGAGAGTAGCTTTCAGGCTGGTCCGTCAGCATGCCGACGGGTAAGAGGACAAGCTGTCCACATTTGAAGTTTTTGATAAACAGTAGTTTTTTTATACCTACTTTTTAAAATGGTAATTGCATGAGAAAACTAATGGCAAGTGCACAATATTTATGATTATTTATAGTGATGGTATGACATGATGAGCCAAGTGATAAAGATGCTTTTAATGTTTAAATACATATGCTGTATCGTTGTATGTATTTAAGACATGCTGAGACTGTACCNGTGATAAAGATGCTTTTAATGTTTAAATACATATGCTGTATCGTTGTATGTATTTAAGACATGCTGAGACTGTACCTGTCTACCTCAACAGTTTCCGGTCGTGATTTGACTCAATTTTTTGAGTCTTGACCCATCACTTATTATTATTCATCCATATTTTCAGTGGCATACACTCAACATATTTATTAAGTTTTAAACAATGTTTTCCACGTTATTACAGTCATTGTTTACCAGAAAGAATTTTAGTTCTCATTAAAGGTCTCTGCAATCTTAATACAAATAACAGAGTTGTATATTGCCATCCAATAAATATGTACAGATTAAGTTCTTTGTAATTTTGACAATTACTAAATATGATTCTCATAATACCACACAGTATTCAACATGCTGCATATACTAAAGGATTGATAGTAAAATGGCATTGCTTCAAAATGATAGCAAATAGACAGCTTCTAATTTGTGGTACTATTTGGTCATCAGTTTAAATGGACCTGTCTGACCAGAATCCCACCACTTGGGAGGTAGGTACTTCAAGGTGCGAAAAAAGTACCTTTTTTGTTTTCTTATTATGATGACACAGTAAGGTACAAAGATATTTTCTGAAATTTTCTTTCGTAAATGTGATGCCAAACATTTACATTACAGTGATGTGAAGGTCCTGCATGTATTTTAAGAGCCATAAAGTCAGAACATAAAATTAGGAACTTAGGCCTACAGTTTAATATTATAAGCTTACTTCAACGTACAGCTGTTTTCTTGAAATAGTTTATCCAATAAATACAGAATATTTCTGAGCTACATTGCTCCAAAAGTAGTAAAATCACTAGTGAAATTTCCATTACATTCATGCCATATGAATTATCGTCATTTTATTGTAGATCATATGAAGTACAGTTGTGGATGCAAAGTTTTGCCAGTNATTCATGCCATATGAATTATCGTCATTTTATTGTAGATCATATGAAGTACAGTTGTGGATGCAAAGTTTTGCCAGTAATTCCCTTTTGAAGCATTAAATAGACTTCTTGACACTTGTGTTTCCTTTTTCCCTGCCATGAGCCTAATTGCAGGTTAAACTTCTTTTAACTCCAAATCAATACTTGTAAACTTAAAAAATTTTGATGTGACGAGTTCATTCAGTGTTTGTGATGTCTTTGTTACAGGCTAGCTAACTCAGATATCTAGCAACTAGAGATGGGTCGGTTCGGTTCTTCGGTTCCAAATTATACCGGTTCATGAGGTTTGACTCGGAACCGGTTTTAGGTTAACAACAATTACTTGGTTCTTGGTTCTACACAGCAATGCAAAACTCTGTTGTTACAAAAATAACTATGATATTTACTCATGAAAAATGCACCCTTTTTCCCCAACATAAAGGAAAAAATTTCTGGGGTGTGTGCTTTACATGGAAAAACAATTAAGGAGTGGTAGTCATAAACTGTTC
>NQII01007589.1:68642-88592 GCA_002778355.1 Clitarchus hookeri
AGAGAGAAAAGGGAAGAGAGAAAAGGGAAGAGAGAAAAGGGGAGAGAGAAAAGGGGAGAGAGAAAAGGGGAGAGAGAAAAGGGGAGAGAGAAAAGGGAAGAGAGAAAAGGGAAGAGAGAAAAGGGAAAAGAGAAAAGGGGAGAGAGAAAAGGGGAGAGGGAAAAAGGGAAGGGGTGCCCCTGAGGATAGGGAGTGAGTGTCTCAAAAAGGGTTGTGGTGCCAGGAGGGGAAAAGGGAAAGCGGTATCTAGAAGGGAAAAGAGGAGGGGGAGCCAGGGGGGAAACTAGGATGGTTTGCCTGGAGGAAACAAAATTTTCCCTGGAGGGGTGGAAAGGGAATTGTCCCTGGAGGGGAGAAAGGTTGTCTCTGTAGGCGGGAAAGGGAGGTAGGTGTCCCCGGAGGGGGATAAAGGAGAGGGTTCCTGGGGGAATAAGGAGGGGTTCCTGGGGGGGAAAGGGTGACTCTTCCTGAAGAGAAGAAGGATGAGGTTCTTGGGGAAAAAGGTAAGGGGTTCTTGGTGGAAAAGGGAAGGGGGTTCTTGAGGGAAAAGGGAATCAGTTCCTGGGGGAAAAGGGAGTGGGTATCGTGGGGGGAAAGGGGAGGCATTGCTAGTAGGAAAAGGAGGTGCTTCATAGGTGGGAAAGAAAGGGTGTTCATGGAGGGGGAAAAGGGAAGGGGTTCCTGGAGAAAGGGAGGAGGTTTCCGGAGTAAGAAGGTATGGAGGATCCTGGGGGGAAAAGTTAGGGGGTTTCTGGGAAGAAAAGGCAGAGGGTTGCTGGACGGAAAGAAAGGAGCTTCCTAAGTGAAAAAGAGAGGGAGGTTCGAAGGAGGAAAAGGGAGCAGGTGCTTTGCGAAGGTAAAAGGGAGAAGGTGCTTGGCGAATATAAAAGGGAGCGAGTGCTTAGCAAAAGGGAGGGGGTGCTTGGGTAGGGGGAAAAAGAAGAGGGGAAAAGGGAGAAGGAAAAAGGGAGAAGGAAAAAGGGAGAGGACTCTCTGTCTAACGGTTTTCAGTAGAAAGTCAAAAAATTACCATACATGCGTAATTTCAGTAGATGAGGTTTCTAACAGTAAATATATTAATAAAATACAACTTCTGACCATATTAGAATTGATTTGAGTATAATTATTAATAAGTGCAGTATATTATCCGTGAATAAAGTTTAGCTAATAAACACAATAAAAAAGAGAATTTGAAAAAAAAAAAAAAAAAAAAAATATTACTGTGTCATTATTATTGTAAATAATACATTAAACAACATTTCACCTCAACTCATTTAAATAAAGAATATAACATCTGAAAAACCATATATAATTTACAGTAATCCGAAACCTAATGCAAGCCGAACTAAAATATTCAAACCCTCTGCAATTGAAAATAATATGAGACAGAATGCATGTCAAATTTTGAATGTCCTGCTCGCACTCAATCAGCTGAGAGCGAACGGAGAGAATGATTGGGCAGTGTGTTTACGGCGGGCTGATGGAGAAGGGGAGGTGGCGGGAGGAGTGAACCCATTTACCTATCCAAGCCGCTACATGTTAGTGGCACCTTGTCACGTGGTAAATATCTGTTTCTTAAGGTAATTAATTAAATTTCACTCCAAAAAAATTGTAATTTTGAGACAAAAATGAATAAATAAGGCAATTAAAATTTATTTCTTCACTGTCTTAGATATTTAATTAATCAAAACCACGTCCTCTGTTTTCCCGNAAATAAGGCAATTAAAATTTATTTCTTCACTGTCTTAGATATTTAATTAATCAAAACCACGTCCTCTGTTTTCCCGTACACATACCTGTCACAAGTTACCCTGCACTCTGGCTCAGTACTTACTTATTATTAGATGGCAAAAGGTGTCTAACAGACCCTTACATGAGATCAGTTTATTCAAAAGACGCGTGTCTATTGAAATAAATTAATATAATTCCTCCACAGGAAGTTACTGAAAATGAACTTTAAGCTTGGTAGTATGTATANAATTCCTCCACAGGAAGTTACTGAAAATGAACTTTAAGCTTGGTAGTATGTAAAAGTCGCTTGATAATTTTTGGTGACAAGGGTTTCAAGTATATGCTTCTGGGCATATCATTCTATTCGCAAAGATGCTGTTTATTGAGTTAAATAAATATTTTGTTTTAAAATCATGTTGATTTTACGCCAGATACAATTAAACACCAACTTTAAGGTAAAAAACAACCTTAATTCACAGAAGTAAACATCTTTGCAAATAATAATTCCTTGTTAAAATGCATTGCGTAACATTTTCAGGTGAAACCATTTGCTTTGAAATACAAGTGATGATAGGTGCAAATATTTTGAGCGACAGATATCTTGATAACATTTCTACGATCGCCACGTGCAGTTTACTTGCTCTGCGGCCTGGCGAGGTGTGTTAGGGGTAGTAGCAAAGAGAGAAAGAGAAAGAGAGAGAGAGAGAGAGGGAGGGAAAGAGAGAGAGAAAACTCTCTTTTTTTTTTTTTGCTAGACAACAGCATTTTTTCTCTATGGTACGTCAAGGGAGGAAGAAAGGCTCAGAGAGACAATAAAGAGGGGAGGGGTGCTAGGTCGCAATGCTGGTTGCTAGGTAACTGCTGCCCCTCTCAACAGGTGTGTAAGGGGAGGGAGCAAGCAAGCCAGACTTGNCGCAATGCTGGTTGCTAGGTAACTGCTGCCCCTCTCAACAGCTGTGTAAGGGGAGGGAGCAAGCAAGCCAGACTTGCACTGTGCTGCAAAGCAGTCATAATTGGTGGCACGCGTGACGTATTTCACATCCAGTTACTAGATGTTTGCATAAANCGCAATGCTGGTTGCTAGGTAACTGCTGCCCCTCTCAACAGGTGTGTAAGGGGAGGGAGCAAGCAAGCCAGACTTACACTGTGCTGCAAAGCAGTCATAATTGGTGGCACGCGTGACGTATTTCACATCCAGTTACTAGATGTTTGCATAAANCACTGTGCTGCAAAGCAGTCATAATTGGTGGCACGCGTGACGTATTTCACATCCAGTTACTAGATGTTTGCATAAACAACCAGCTTAAAAACAATCGTTGCGGAAAATCTTAGGTGACGGAACCGAGATATATTTTGATCAATGCAATTCCGATAAACGATACAAGCTGGTAGCTTTATCATTATTTTTAAAGTAGTTTTGCCCGTATCACTGAAAATTAACTATGGATACGGTTTATCGGTACATATGTTTTCGGTAGGAGAGTACACTGTAAATGCATGCTATATTAACACAAATATGGTATACAAATTTTCAAAGCATTCCTTACAACACCACAGACCCATTTGTCAAATGTGAATGCTTTCCTTCCTACTAATTCACAAATGGAAAATATGAGCATACTTTAAAACAGAATAGCAAGACAGAACTAAAAATTGAGATATTAAGAGATGTCTAAGAAGAGGATGCACAATAGTCAAAAACAATTCCAAGACAATGAAAACTGAGAGATCAGTGGTCTTCACAAAGAAACATGCTCAGTAGGCTTAGAAATAACAGTAAACAAGAGTATAAACTAACCTGCTGTGATGGTGTAGCAAGGGCATCAATCAGTTTAGTCACAATAGGCCTGATCTTGCGGTCATCCTTGTCTAAGTGGCGAGCAAGAGACCCCATCAGAATCACAACAGACTGCCTCACAGCATCAAAGCTACCAGAATCTGGGGCTTTATCCAGGAAGTCGTCAAAAACAGGTAGCAAACTGGTCACAGTTTCCTACCACACAGAAAAAAAGCTGACCTGTAATTCAGATATAACCACAGGTCTCTGCAAGTATACACAATTCCTTTATGACACACATGATTCTTCCAATGTCATTCATAACTAGATAATACAACAAACATGATTATATACTGTAGGTAATTTACAGTAAAGTAAGCAATTTTCAAAGATTTACTGCGTGGTTTCTATTTTTTGCCAATCTGCATCTTTCTTTGCCATGTAAATATAAAAATTTCCACAGACTTCACTTGTAAAACACAATGTTTAAATTTCAATGCTCAGAAAATTATAGTCACATGTATTTACCCAATAAACACATAAATAACAAATGTGATTAAATGTTACATACATGCTATAAATACCTACAAATTATTATTTATATTGTACATAATATCAGATCATGTACATTGGTTGCTTATTTTTATACAACGCAGTTCCCTGGTATTCTATTCTCCTGAAACCCCAAACAAAATCATTTTTCTCATTATATTATAAACTACAATACTCACAGCTGTGTACTATCAGNGATTCTTCCAATGTCATTCATAACTAGATAATACAACAAACATGATTATATACTGTAGGTAATTTACAGTAAAGTGAGCAATTTTCAAAGATTTACTGCGTGGTTTCTATTTTTTGCCAATCTGCATCTTTCTTTGCCATGTAAATATAAAAATTTCCACAGACTTCACTTGTAAAACACAATGTTTAAATTTCAATGCTCAGAAAATTATAGTCACATGTATTTACCCAATAAACACACAAATAACAAATGTGATTAAATGTTACATACATGCTATAAATACCTACAAATTATTATTTATATTGTACATAATATCAGATCATGTACATTGGTTGCTTATTTTTATACAACGCAGTTCCCTGGTATTCTATTCTCCTGAAACCCCAAACAAAATCATTTTTCTCATTATATTATAAACTACAATACTCACAGCTGTGTACTATCAGGGTGTTTTCTCTTGTCAAAAGTACAAAACATTACTGGAAAGTCTAAGAGTGGACTGAATTTTCTCTTGTAGGAAAATTATGCTTGTAGATAAAATGCTGAATGATTTTATTTTTCAGCATATCAGAAAAAAGCCATAATGTTGTGGCAGTAGTGAAATGAGAGTAAAAATCTTCAAAAACATTTGTAAATAACATCTGGACTATGTTTGACATTGAAATTCTTTCGACGTGACATGAATCATTATCAAATTTCACCGTAAATACAATAAAAGCTGAAATGCAATAAACGACTGAACAAATGTTTAGGAAAGCATAGGTTAGTGTTAATTACACTTGAGAATATTCCATGGCATGTATAATGCAATAAACTTATGCGCAGTTTCATCCTCCAAAATTATTGACATTTGCTGTTTGCTGTTTCTGGTTANATGTATAATGCAATAAACTTATGCGCAGTTTCATCCTCCAAAATTATTGACATTTGCTGTTTGCTGTTTCTGGTTATTGCCTACCAGTTACAGGCAGGGACTGAGGACAATATAATTTAACACCAGTTAAGTTCAAGTCTTGGCTGAACTGAGTTTGGTTACTCCAATTCTATATTTCATTCTAGAGGAATTGAAATATCACTGAATTCTTTTGATGCGTGACGTCTGACATAATTATTAACTACAACTCTGTCTCATCTTCAAGTGACGTCACGTCCCCCTGAACTGGGTTTGAACCCTGGTCGACTTGATTCAGAGCCAACCAGCATGCCCCTAGGCAAGGGGCACCCAAGGACACGGCAGCTGAGGCTGACTTTGCCACTATGTCAGACATCATGTGTCTGGTAATCACCTCCACGCGCGACAGAAGCCAGCCACGCAGTCCACCGCTGCCCCTAATCTCGTAGGAGCGATCCAACTTGCACACAAGGAAAACTGCACTTTCAACCTCCCCCGAGAGAATCAGAATTGCACCCCTAAGGGAGGAACTCTAGTCCGAAGATACCCGACCAGCTGAAAGAAGCCGAAGGACCCGTATCCTCCAATTGTCAATATACACGAGTGCGCAGCTCCAAAACACCAGTTAATACTCCGCAGCTCTCTGCCTACCACCTTCCTCACAAAGGACCACTGCTACCTTCTAGACCTTCGCCCAGCGACCCCCGAAGAAGTCTTCGATATCCCATACACTCACTACCACTTTGGTAGTGAACCCCGAGTCCCTTCTGAACAACAGTATAGATTAGTTAGGGTCAGTTGTTATCAAAGCTACTTAGCTTTTCTCTGCTCTTGTTTAGTTTAGTCCCAGGCCCCGTTCACCTGGTTTAATGTAGTCTGCTTTTGCCGGATACAGTTCATTGATAGATATAATAGGAGACAGGCACCCATACTGTGGACCAGGTACGCAAAGGTACCTGGTGCGCACGTACGGCAGAGCCCTGACCACTAGTAACACACGCCATGACGAGGCTAGACATCCAAATCAGCTAACCCACTCCATCCACCTCGTTATAATTCACCAGTTGGAGTTACAGGACATATTCTGGTTGGCCTAACCCCCTACTGGTTACACTATTATTCAGAGAACTTGTCGCCTCCTCCTCCTTAGTGTGGTAGACCGTAATATCTCCCTGTATGCCCTTCACCCAAAGAAGTGGTTCAAGGTGGAGAGCTAAGAGGGCAGCTACTGCCTCTAAATCTAGTCAGTTACTCTGCAACCCTGTGCCATCTGCCCTCAGCAGCCCCTCCTCACGGGACCGAGCTCACGCTGCCCGACAACTGGCGAGACTTCACCTCTCAGTTCCCCATAACTCCCTCTTCCAGCCAACCCAGAAGATCGCAGTAGAGCCACACCTGCTCATAGTGCACATATGACTGGGGCTTCCAGTATCACTGGGCATCGCCAGCCTGTATTTGAGGTCCTGCGAGGACCAGCAGTTCACCGCGGGAGCCAACCAGCCCAGCCAGTAGCACCACCGCCACCTCAGGACAGGGCACCAGTTCCAGCCAGTAGCAGTAGCTGAGCCAGGATCTACCCAAAGTCATACCTACAGCCGGTAAAAAAAGTGCCTTTGTCCACACCATCAGTGTGTAGAGCCGTTAACACCACACCTGACTAGTGCCATGCCGAAAGGCTACTCACCCCAGCCTATACAGTAGCAGGGTAACCAATAGAAGGCAAATAATCCAAACTTCCCCACAGTACGTAGCCAGTGCCTCTGTCCAACACTGTAGTACCCTTGCCTGACAGTGACGTCGCCACCATTTTAATTAANATAGTGCACATATGACTGGGGCTTCCAGTATCACTGGGCATCGCCAGCCTGTATTTGAGGTCCTGCGAGGACCAGCAGTTCACCGCGGGAGCCAACCAGCCCAGCCAGTAGCACCACCGCCACCTCAGGACAGGGCACCAGTTCCAGCCAGTAGCAGTAGCTGAGCCAGGATCTACCCCAAGTCATACCTACAGCCGGTAAAAAAAGTGCCTTTGTCCACACCATCAGTGTGTAGAGCCGTTAACACCACACCTGACTAGTGCCATGCCGAAAGGCTACTCACCCCAGCCTATACAGTAGCAGGGTAACCAATAGAAGGCAAATAATCCAAACTTCCCCACAGTACGTAGCCAGTGCCTCTGTCCAACACTGTAGTACCCTTGCCTGACAGTGACGTCGCCACCATTTTAATTAACGTCACACGTCACTTTATAGGACTGTTATTCATTCCGTCATTATAAATTGGAAAAATAATGTTATTACTGTAATAGTTTTGTTGAGATTAGACTATTTCCAGTCCTGTATTTTTCTCCAACTCTACTATTAAAATTTATTTATGGAAAAAAATGTGTGGGGCGTACAGGGGTAAATCTAAATACGTCTCTTCAGTGTGGTGTTGATAAGTTGACGCATGGCTGCAGCAGCCAGCAATGATGCATGTTGCTGGACTATGCACTAACACTTAAGTTTATATTTTCTCACAGTTATTCAAGGATGACTGTTAAAACTACTGCTATAATTAGACCACACACCACCTTTATTTTGACTGAATTATTTTGCTCATACAATACACCAACAACTGATTGTGTCAAAACAAGTCATCATTATAGNCCTTTATTTTGACTGAATTATTTTGCTCATACAATACACCAACAACTGATTGTGTCAAAACAAGTCATCATTATAGTGGCCTTTTCATTGTATTGCATACTTGTTACATTGAACCTTCACAATATATTCAGTATTCATGTGGTTTGAGTGCCTCTACCTAAATATCATTCTGTCATACAAGATAACATTTGTTCAGCTTCTCTGCCACATAAAACAGTATGGCATTAATGGAAAACTCTCACCTTCCCATGACTGTCGACTGCAGCCAAGGCAGCTGCCAGCATGTTCTTGCGCACTTCCTCACTACGGTCGCCCAGTCCCGTTGGCACGAAGAACGTGATCATGCGAGCAACTGACTTACTGTCGAGAAGCGGAGCCACCTGAGCAAGTGCTAGTGCAACACCACTGCGCGGCTCCCATGTGTCGATTGGCTGCTCGATCACCCGTCCAAAACTGTCCAGCTTTGGCGGGACAATCTGTACACAAAACAAGGACATTTTGCCTATATTTGCAAATTACAATTCATTCTTATCTGCATGGGTACATACACCACTACTAATAATTAACCACAAGTACAGAACCTATCAAAATAATTTAACATGTTTGAGTACCTTACAGTGCTTCAACTCCTGATATGCTCACTTCCTAGTAGCATTGCTTCGTTCAGATAACACTGTTTTTACATAGACTGGGCATTTTCATGCTATAAGTTGTGAATAAAACAAATTTACCATACAAAGAAATAATTGATTACACACATATTTCAAAGTAATATAAGGGAGATTAAGAAGATTTTTAACACCTCATTACTTTTAAGTACATAGAAAAATGAGCAATTTGACAATGGCTTGAACATTTGTTGTAACCAAAACAAATTTACAGTGATGGTGAATTAAAAAAGAAAATGAACTGCAAATTTGTTCAACTTGTAATAAATTTACAGGTCCCAAAAAATGCTGTTTAACTGAATTAAAAATAAAATATGTGGGGTGAACTTCGTAGATGAAAAACATGCCAATGGTTGGCCAACATGATCAAAATGCTCCAAGGTGTTAGAAAATGCTACTGCAACATGCTAGCCTCTCCTTATGGAGACGTACATTTTATTTGCTCAGAATCTTACAGTTAACTTTTCTGAAAACTTGTCACATCAAAGGTACACAATAATATAACAGTAATAATACATAAATTTTTTGGAACACATGGAATATGCTAATCTGACCACAGCTTCTGCCAATGAAAAAGCTAGAATGATTGTAATTAGATTTGTGTTGGGTGATTGGGGTTGCCATCATATGATTTGTTTTGGAGCAAAAATACTTCAAAAAAAATTATAAGCTCTTACAGTGTATAAATAAGAGAAACGGAATAGTGACAGATTGGATGAGGAACAAAACTGGAGTTCTATTCAAAATTTGAGAATGTTTGTGTTGGAATAACTCAAAAGTTAGAGATAAAATGTATTAAGAAAATGCACGCAAACTTCTAATTCAAAACAGGTGTGACTTCCCAGCAACAAGTGTGCTATTTTGTAGTGACCAAGCCTTTCCAGACAAACAGGATGAAGCAATTCAGTGAGTGATTGCAGAGGATGGATGACTGAGCAGAAATGTTCACAACCATATACACTGAAAATGATAAAATTCAAAAAATTTAAGTATGCTACTTAGTAACTTTTTGCTCTTATGCATATAATAAACTATAATTACAGCAGAAATTCTATTTTACACTTTTCTAATCCAAATATAATTCTTGCAATCACGAAACAGCAACAAAATTGCTCATTAAATTATTTCTAAAACCACACTGCTTAGCTGCTTTTACCATAAAAACTTTTACAGTTAGTTTTGTAATTTTTAGTGCATGATACATATCACATTTATTTCACATATGTGCTGATAACAGTTAAAATTATTTGCGGTAATCACGTAGGTGACTCCACTAATGTTGACAAAGTTTTACTCTTGAACAAGAACAACACGGATGAATTATGGTTTTCTTTTTACTATTTTCAAATGGGCAATTCTAACCAAAAATGTTGGTAATATTAAGAAAAAAAACGTAGATATAACATAGATGAATATTATTTAGGTCAATGAAATAATAATGCACTAAACAATCAAGCAGTATTTGTGAACACTACTAACTTTACTCGTCTTTTGTGATTTGTGGTTAGGTTAATGATAACGAGAGAGGATAGTCATTTTAGTCGTCTACATAGTTACAAAATCAGTTAAGAATGCCAAAAATAGTAACTGTTTTTTATTGTGCATGGAATTTTTAAAGAAAAGACCTTAGCATGTTTAATAAAATGAACAGAATGCAAATACTGCTGTGAAAACATTGAGTGGAAGCGAAAAGACACGTGCACTGCGTGGTAGTGAGTGCTGTATGCTCAATGAAGAGTGATAGCGTAATATATAAAAAACACAAAGCTATGTATACAGAAAAGAACTTTGTGTAAAAAGGCACGTAACTGTTGGCAGCAATTTTCAGATTGTCAAGAAAATGAAAACCAAGGTTTCTGTCACCTCCCCCTAGAAACCTTTACGTGCCGTGGGCGACATCATTAACCATTCTACCCTCACCACAGCCACTGTCTCCTCCTAAGAAGAGACGTTAAGCCATATACGCCACNCGACATCATTAACCATTCTACCCTCACCACAGCCACTGTCTCCTCCTAAGAAGAGACGTTAAGCCATATACGCCACAGGCAGCCTTTTGAGCCAGGCTTAGTTTGAAGCCAGCTGATGCCTCCTGCTGGCCTAGAACCCGCTTCAAGCCACGGCATCTCTTACCTCTTCGGCCATGGAGGGGAAACGAGCCGCCAGTTTCAGCCACCTTCTGCCATCTCCATCACTTCTCCGCCACCCTATCTCTTCACTACATCTGCACCACCTACAATAACCCTGTGCTCTGGATATATATAGAGGCCGCAGCCCGTAGTTTGAGGCTCTCTCTCGCGTCTCAGTTGTAGGGTGTTGTTATGCCTGACCGCATACAGATTTCTACAACCGCCCGTTGTTTCTTGCTGCAGAGTTTTAGGGCGTTACTCTGCCAGACGNGCCTGACCGCATACAGATTTCTACAACCGCCCGTTGTTTCTTGCTGCAGAGTTTTAGGGCGTTACTCTGCCAGACAACGCACTTTGCAGAATGTCACTCTGCCTGACGCGATTAGACATCAATTTCATCTTTCAGCTATTGCAACTGTAGACCAGAACGCCATACTGCCCCCATCAGCTTACCGGAGCCACCCACACTCCATGGCTACCCAGCGAGCCACACACCTAGAGTCATGAACCCAAGTACCGTACGACTGGGGTCACTCTCATGCCCCACGCCTCTGCATCTTCCAAGACTAGGCAACCTAGAATCGGTCCTTCAGGCTCTAGTCAGGATACAGGTTAGTTATGTGTGTTTACTGTTCCAGCAATAAACAGACATAAACAGTAAACACAATTGGATGGTCTATCACTCGCAGCTAACTATTCTTTCTCTAACTCCTCCCATTGTTTCCTGTTTCGTCAAAAGAACCTCAGACACACTTCCAGGAGCAGGCACGAGCTGCCACACCTACCCTTTCCTTGCCAATAAAGAGCCCTNGCCTGACCGCATACAGATTTCTACAACCGCCCGTTGTTTCTTGCTGCAGAGTTTTAGGGCGTTACTCTGCCAGACGACGCACTTTACAGAATGTCACTCTGCCTGACGCGATCAGATCTCAATTTCGTCTTTCAGCTATTGCAGCTGTAGACCAGTACGCCATACTGCCCCCATCAGCTTACAGGAGCCACCCACACTCCATGGCTACCCAGCGAGCCACACACCTAGAGTCATGAGCCCAAGTACCGTACGACTGGGGTCACCCTCATGCCCCACGCCTCTGCATCTTCCAAGACTAGGCAACCTAGAATCGGTCCTTCAGGCTATAGTCAGGATACAGGTTGGTTATGTGTGTTTACTGCTCCAGCAATAAACAGACACAAACAGTAAACACAATTGGATGGTCTATCACTCGCAGCTAACTATTCTTTCTCTAACTCCTCCCATCATTTCCTGTTTCGCCAACAAACTTGCAGGGAGGCCAGCAGCCACCCCTGTCTGCGAGCTCAGACTCTTCATGATGTGTGGATCAATGGTAACTTCCCTCCTTCCTAGGTAACAAAAGAGTAGACGCNTTTCGCCAACAAACTTGCAGGGAGGCCAGCAGCCACCCCTGTCTGCGAGCTCAGACTCTTCATGATGTGTGGATCAATGGTAACTTCCCTCCTTCCTAGGTAACAAAAGAGTAGACGCCCCTAACTTTTAAGCCAGTTGAGCAACATGGTGATAGTGCACTGGCTCAGTATCCCTTTAGAGACTAGGCAAACTGAGTCTCCTTAACGAGGATTTTAAGGGCCGTATGGACAGACACATTTGAACCCTTGAGGCCTCTGGTCTTGGCTCACCAGAGCGAGTAGCTTGGGCACTGTGGATTATGTTATCCTTCTTATGGGCTGCCTGGTGATGAGGCAACGGAATACGTGTGAGTACACAGCTATGCGCAGTCAGAATGCTACGTTAACTTCAGGGGACAAAACAAAAGAAGATTTAGAGGGTGTCCTGTAGGCGCAGGCACGATTGTGGAAGTAAGTAAAATAATGTAGCAGCGCGGGGGAGGATAAGTTCTGGCATGGTCTTTCCAGTAAGGAACTTACTCATCCTGGGGGTAACCCTGCCAGAGTCCTATNGGGGAGGATAAGTTCTGGCATGGTCTTTCCAGTAAGGAACTTACTCATCCTGGGGGTAACCCTGCCAGAGTCCTATCAATCGATTGGCTACACAAGGTACACCTCATGATTGAAGGTGCTCGGGCCCATAGTGACTTGGGGAGACAACCCCCTGATCCTCCTCCTCGGGAGGAGTTCAGTGAGCGGCATGACCAGCTACTGACCTCAATTTCCCCTCTGGACTCGCATAGTTCCCCACGCAAGACTCCTACGGCTCTCAGTAAGGGGCATGACCAGTTTGTAGATTGAGAGTCATAAAGACCTATGGAGACGTGGTTCGTTTCTCTAACGCAAAATTGGTTGTGCACCTGGAAGTAGTTAGGCGGATATGCACACAGAAGACAAAGCGGGTAAGGAAGGCGTAAAGCGAAAGAGAATAACCGGACCTCAAAGAGATAACTGGTAGATGNCACAGAAGACAAAGCGGGTAAGGAAGGCGTAAAGCGAAAGAGAATAACCGGACCTCAAAGAGATAACTGGTAGATATGTGTGTTTTTCCATCTGAAGGATTGCACAAAACATATATCCCCAACCAAGTTTGTCAATCTGTTAACCACAGGGTGGTAACAAGGTTCGAACAAAGTTTCGGAAAGAGAGTGAGCTCAGTACCGGCTACGCCAAGCATGGACAAAGCACGTAGGCCAACACTCGCAACGTTTGGAGAAGACTCTGTGACAAGAGATTCTTATCATGCATTGAAAAACACAAGTTAAATGCTATGGAAAGCAAAACCAACTATGTTAAAGTAGATACTTGTTGGAAGCAAACATACACAGATAAATTGCGAGAGTTACGGCTACAGTTCTTTGACTGGCAACTGCTAACTTATGTGAACTGCCTGCGAACCGTNGTTGGAAGCAAACATACACGGATAAATTGCGAGAGTTACGGCTAGAGTTCTTTGACTGGCAACTGCTAACTTATGTGAACTGCCTGCGAACCGTGCCGTTTGGAGGGCACACAAGGAAATTTATACTCTTAAGAGATGGAGCGAGCTAGGGGTGGCTGGAGTCGGTCACATGAAGTGGGAAACCCCTGATGCGTGGTCAGCGTGTGCATTCTGTGCCTGTCTGCCAGGGCAAGGCAAGCAAGGGGGAGGGTCCACCAAATTGAACTGGAGCTTGGCATCATGCAGATTTCCAGCGTCTCAGGTGGCAAGGGTTTCACTTGGCTTGAAGACTGGAGCAGTACAGAGGCAAAATGAGCGACAACGCTTGGTGCTATGGTGTGCTGGTAGAGGGGGGAGGGGCAGAGGATGAGGCTTGTGAATGTGACAGCGCTCGTGGTGAATCAGCATGCTATTGACACCTGCAGTTAAAGGGCTTGGGTCTGCCGGCGACTTCCCACCCAGCCTAGTCCCTTGCTGGAGGCCAGTAGCCAGGCCTACTCGCTACCCCTACCTACTTAACTACAGGGCTGGGGAGGAAGGATAATACTGCTAACTGGGTGTAATCCTGGAAGCGAGAAGCAGCAGCTCGAAAGAGGGGTACATCGGCCAGCTCAACCGGTGGAAGCCGCAGCCTAAACTACGAGGTAATGTGGCACGTCTCTCGTGCTGTTTCACCACTATCTCCTACACCACCAAAGAACCCAGTACCATTTAACAGGCCCTCAGCCACTGACAAGTGGTTTGCCACTAGACCAATTGTCAAGCTACACACCCACTAGGGTTCAAACTAGGCCAGCTATCACTAGCGTTCCTCATGCCCAGCAAGCCATAATCAACCTGCCAAATGCCAGTAGTACCACTCCCAGCAATAACCCCGTCAAGAGGGAAATGTCTGCTTCCAACCGTCTGGCAGGGGGAGGGGGGAGGATGCTATGACATCGACCACCGGTAAGAACACACATTAGGCGTGGTTTAAAGTCTTTTCTTTCTTGGCACTTAACGTAGGGCCATTGAGAGCATTAGAGGCGACATGCCCAACGTAATCAAGACTAGGAAGCCCCTGAGTAAAGATCCTTGGTCCACCACAGTTACACCACAATACCGACTGTGGGGAGTCGAGTGAAACACCCCATGACACCATTATAATAAACCAGAATGGCTTCAGCAAAGAATACCAAGGGAAGAGTAGGCCAAAAGTGTACAGAAGATGAATGCCAAAGAACAGGGCAATACTACATCACGTGTGAGCATTACAATGCCACTTTTCATTACACAGGTCTGGGATGGGAGGAGCATGAAAGAAATACTGAGACTTGAGTATGGTTGCCCAAATTGCAGAGACTGATATACCTGACGCGATAACTCTCGCTGCCCGGGAAAGGCATCTATAGAATTACCTGCCACAAATACCCATGCATCGGATGGGAGGCTAAGGTAAGAAACCTACGACGGTCTAATTTTTAAGTGCTTAATATGTAGAATCTCACCAGAGCGGNGACGGTCTAATTTTTAAGTGCTTAATATGTAGAATCTCACCAGAGCGGGTACCACCTTGACTAGAACCTCTGGCAGACATGAACTAAACGGTCCTCGCCCAGCTATCATTACCCGAATACACAAGGAAAACACAGGAGGACCCACATAAATTCCTCCAGGCTTGTGTAACTGAGTTCAAGAGAATGCACCTACCTAGAGCCTTGTGGGTACCTAAGGCTAAGGAACAGCTTCAGGGAGAAACTGGGAAATGGTGGCAGTAATATGGGGAGTTTGTCTACAACTGGGACCAACTGGCAGAACAGCTTACAGCGCCTATCTCAGGCACCCGCATGGTAGCCCAGCTCACCAATGAGTTGTATGGCCAGATTCAGAGGGAAAATTAGGAGGCCGAGCTGTTCTTCCAACAAGATGTTGATGTTCCAACACATGCATCCCGTGTGAGATGAATTAATGCGGTGGAATTAATAGTTTAGCTATTATTCCCTGATATTCGCTCGCATCTGCAGAACCCAAAATCTGAGACTCTGGAACAGCTTGTGAGAAGTGCACGAGTTCAAGAAACAGATGTAGTAGATATTCAAAGAGTGCAAGTTCATCCTAAGGTCACACTCTCCTCCACAGGGAAGGCCACCAAAATCGAATCTCCCACACGAGGGAAAGCACCAGAACCTACTACTGCCCCTACGTTACTTAAGTGCTGGCACTGCCACGCAAGGCATTTCTATACAGATTGTCCTGTACTATGGAAGAAGTTGCAAAGCAGACAGGCTGGACCAACGAGGATGTCAGAGGAAAAGGGGCGAGACGAGTCTGCTACCACAATGAAGCCCACTCAAAATCAGGGAAACGTGAAAGCCTACAAAGTGGAGGAGACTCTAAGGTTGCAGTCATTCAAGAAAAGGCGATCATACGAGACCTGCATTAGACATCATTAAACCCTCAGAAACCACCTACAAAGCTCGAGTTGTTCTAGTCCCAAAGAAAGATGTAGTGCCTCATCCTCTCAATGTGGGGTACATGCTCAAGGCACTCTGAGAGGCCAGAATCTTCAGAACCCCTGATATGCGATGTGGCTATTAGCAGATACCAGTCCACCCACAATCAAGGCCATACACCTCTTTCACAGCACCCAACAGGGTGCTTACCAATTCAATGTCATGCCCTTCGACATTAACAAAGCACTAGCCACGTTCCAACATCTCATGGCTGTAGCAGTCCTCACTGGCTACATCGGGGAGTTCTGCTACACATACCTGGATGATGTATCGTATTTTATCGCATATAAGTTGCACACTTTATTAAAAATTTTTATTATTGAAAACTAGGGGTGCAACCTGTAAGTGAGAAAAATGAACTTGCTTCCTCCAGCCCCGATGCTAATGTGCTGCTATCTCTGTACATTCCACAGGAAGCTATTGAGAATAATTAATTATTATGTCAGTTATCGTATTGTAAGAATAGATTCCTTTTATTTCATTCAATTGCTTTAAAATTACTTTTTTTTTGTTAAGGATCGCAAAGGGAATTACATAACAGAATTATTCAAATGCCTTTTCTGTATTTGCACGTTTATTTAAATCTTTTAAAGATAAACTGCAGAGATAATGGTTAC
The DNA here is from genome assembly GCA_002778355.1 of Clitarchus hookeri. Classification (NCBI taxonomy): domain Eukaryota; kingdom Metazoa; phylum Arthropoda; class Insecta; order Phasmatodea; family Phasmatidae; genus Clitarchus; species Clitarchus hookeri. Next base: position 85,211 of record NQII01007589.1, read on the forward strand.
GTTTTTGCTTTCAACATACATCGTTAGAAATATTACTTCAAATTAAATTACATGCTTATAAGTTACTTCTTTTTTCCAATAAATATATAAACTCAGGCAGTCAAGGGTGCGTATCGAGCGCTATATCTGTACATTCCAAACTAACTATGTTCAACAAACTTGCGGCGCATTGTGACTGCAATGTAGGCCTGTAGCTACGCTTGGCAACACCGCTTACTTGCAAGGACACAACTGCCACCTTGGCATAAGCCATCCGTGGCGCAGGCCGTGTTGTACAGGATGTACAACCACAACAATGAACGCAACCTATAATCAATAAACATTATTATTTTTTAACATACTTTGAAAATAATGGTGCGACTTATAAACAAAAATACTGTAATTATCTTCTCTAAGGACATCTACAATTAGTCCTGGAGAATTTCGAGGTTCATAGCCTCACATGCCGGCTACCTAAGTGCCACTTTAGAAAGACAGACACAAACTTTTTGAGGCACAGAGTCACTCCCGAAGGGAACTACACGTAGAACAAAAAGATACACACCATAGCTGAAGCCTCAGCGCCTCTAAATAGGAAAAGGTTGCTGAAATTTCTGGGGCTATGCAACTAGCTGCGCAAATTTATAGCTAACACCGCTGAGCTCATGGGACCGCTAAACCACATTCTACGAAAGATCCAGAGCTGGACATGGGTGGAAAAGGAGGAAGAAGCCATCCAGAGGCTTAAAGAGCAATTCATGCAGCCCAAAATGCTCTATCGGCCACTCCCCAACTTACCCCTGATTCTGCAAAAAGATGCTAGAAGAGTTGGCCTAGCGGCCGCCTTATTCCAGGAAATGCCAGAAGGCAACTGATGGTTGATGATCAGCTATGGAAGCACTCTACCATGGGACATAGAAAAGAGATACCATTCTAACAAACCAGAATGCCTGGCAGTAATTTGGGACCTCAAGAAATTCCCTTACCACCTAGAAGACGCAGATTTTATCCTACGAATGGATAACCAAGCACTAACATGGCTACATACAGTAAGTGCCGCCAAGTAGAAGCTAGGCTCTGGGCCCTCCGACACTGGGCCCTCCTGCTGCAGGAGTTCACCTCCACTATACAGCACTGCCCAGGGAAGCAGAACAAGCTACCCGATGAACTTTCTAAAGCTTCGAACCCCCACCAGTATGAAATGGACCTGGAAGACTGGGAAAGGTTGCTCCCAACAGAACATGCTATGCACCAAAAAGGAAAAGTCAGGAAGATCTGTGCAGCTAAGGGAGGCACAAACCAGTTGAGGTGTCTTCGTGGAACAGCAGCAAGCTGACCCTAAAGTTTAGAACCTACTAGCTAAGTACCCTAAGCGCGTCAGGGAAGAGCAGGATTATGTGTGGGCGCAACACCATTCTAACACCGAAGATTGGAAGTTGTGGGTGCCGTACAACCTACGAGCAGACATCTGCCATTACTACCACAAACACTCCCATGTGAAGCACCCCAGAGTAATGGAGACACTACAAGAACTAAGCCAGAGATATACTGGGACAGGGTAAGTAGAGAAGTCAAAACATATGTAGAGCAATGCCATGTCTGCGCCAGCACCAATACCCAAGGGGCCTTAAAGGCCACCACAATACCATGCCGACCACCACAGGAATGGATGCAAGTTGCTGTCAACTTGATGGGCTCCCAAAAAAAGGAAACAATATATCCTGCTAGTGACCAACTTATTCTCAAGGTGGATCGAAGCCTATGCCTTCACTAAAGCAGACACAAAAACANTCTCTGGGGATATTCCTGCTGCATCCTGACTGACAACGGGCTGCAATTCATAGGAGCAGCATGAGAAAACGCTTATCACTGATGGGGAGTTCAACCTTTCTACCCAGCTGCCACACGCAAGATAACCCGACCAAAAGAGGGAAACAAGAGATTAAAAAGGACCTCCGAATCCACATACAAGGTGATCACCATAAATGGGACTTTTATCTACACAAGATACACTTCACACTCCGCTGCAGGAGAAATGAAACCTCGGGAACTTCTCGCAGTGAACCCTTGTACGACCGACCCCTCCAGCGACCCAAAGAGTGGGATTTGGAAGTTGAATTCAGTGAATTACGATAGGCATAACAGATACATCGTGAGAGTATGAGCCATGCAGAAGCAGCCCACCTGAATCAGGGGCCCGATACATCAAGCAAAGGTATCCCATCCCGTACTTATCCATCAGCCTGGAAGAACTATAACTGAAGGGGAAAACGTGTGGGTTAAAAGCTGACCGTTAATCTGCAAAGCAGCACATTTTTTCGCAGGGTTTCAACCCAAATGGGACGGCCTCTACCTAGTTAGTGAAAGGCGAGGAAATATGCTTTAGATAAAGGACACAAACTGGTACATACGTAAGGTACACGTGACGCACGTCAAAAAAGCCACCTATCCGGAGATTGAACAAGGAAACTTACACAGTATGCTGCCACTGCAGCCACCAAGTAGAACTGGAGTATGGACGTTTGGTTATCAGTGACCCAATAAAACACTGAGGCGCCAGCTAAGAGCACCACTGCCCCCCACGCAGGAGCCACTACTCCCTCCACACCGCTGTTGTCACCCAAGCCGCAGTGCACGCCTTCACTTAACGCCAACGCCAACCAGGGAGAGAAGAAATTTCTCCAAGCAACCCCTGGTGGGCTAATCAGCATGCAGGGAGCAGCGAGCGCTGCCCCATCCAGCGCAGACTTTGCCCTCCAAACCCGCCACTGCAGGGATGGGGAACTAGCCTGTCGACCGAGACATTCGTGCCGCGGGTTGCTGACTCTCAACCCACTGATGACCCAGTGCTGTCTCCACAATCAGCTGAGTCGAGATACATTCGGCTGCAGCGCAGGAGACAGCCTTGGAGAGCATACCACTGACGTCGAAGGTAGGTCCAGGCGCTACACGAGACGCAGTGGCACTGACCGCCCCCTCCCCTTCAACTGGTTGATCACGCAGTGCAAAGACTCTGTGTGAGGAGCTTAATTCGGTAACTTCTCACCCGCTTAGAACCCCAGACTATACATGAGGAACTTATGATCTACTTAAATCCACAGACTCTGCGTATGTCGCTGTCTTTGGCAGTGCCACACCCGCTGAAAGCCACTGCCTCGCCATGTGAACTGCCCCGACCACAAGTAAATGTGTAAGTTAACATAGGAAATAATCTAGGTAACAGTGTAAGTTTTTAGATATAATGTATTCACGGTAACTTAAAGATTTTCTGAAGCCCTGCTAAAGATCTACTTTCAGGGACCCAATTATATATCCTTCCGCAGTATGAAAACAAAACATTGCCATGTGACACCTGTCAAACGTTTTGCAAACAAAAACAGTGCCATGTGGGAACTCTCAAATA
>NQII01007590.1:0-37500 GCA_002778355.1 Clitarchus hookeri
TTGTCATTTGTTTATACATTACTGGAGTTCGTCTCTCACCTTCGTTTGACCACCATCTTGATTTTTTCGTTTGACGTATGTTTTACATTGCTGGTGTTGTCCCCAGCACTGTGCCCAGCAGACGAACGACCTCCTCCACTCCCCCTTACAATATATTTAATTGACCAATTGCCCAGCCCTTAGTCTCATTGGCTAATGCCCACCCCTTNTACTGGAGTTCGTCTCTCACCTTCGTTTGACCACCATCTTGATTTTTTCGTTTGACGTATGTTTTACATTGCTGGTGTTGTCCCCAGCACTGTGCCCAGCAGACGAACGACCTCCTCCACTCCCCCTTACAATATATTTAATTGACCAATTGCCCAGCCCTTAGTCTCATTGGCTAATGCCCACCCCCTTCCAATATATTTAATTGCTCCGCCAATGTTTTTCATTGGCTAATTACTCGAGTGTTTTCGGAAACCTTCGTTCGACCAATTAGTCGGTTTCCCTCCAACCCCTTCCAAATTTTTAATTGCTCCGCCAATGTTTCTCGTTGGCTAAAAACTCGAGTGTTTTCTGAAACCTTCGTTCCGACCAATCGGCGGCCTACTTAAATCGCGAGAGCAGACTATTTTCCCCCTTAAAAACTCTTTANGAAACCTTCGTTCCGACCAATCGGCGGCCTACTTAAATCGCGAGAGCAGACTATTTTCCCCCTTAAAAACTCTTTATAAGAGACACCCTGAGTCCCCTCGGGAAATCAGTCATTTTTCTAGCTCTTAGAAATGTACACGTGTTGTCCGAGCGACCATAAAATCCTTTCAGCCATTTTGGTACTTGGAAGAGTGTGTTCGCTAGTGCCTTGGACAATTGGAACGAGTTACCGTTCCTGCCGAAAGAATTTCTCCTGATATACGCACCTTACGAAATTTCTACCGTATTCAAGTATATGCTGGTCTACCTGCAGCAGGACGAAGATATACGGGACTGCCTACCTTGTAAGGAGTGTTTCGAGGGCGGCACCACCTCGGTTCCCGACACGCTGCATCGCAGGGGTTGGTGCGGGGCCCACTGAGCTCCCTCGCGCTGCGCCCGTGGAAGACGACGTCCCCGTTGAAGATGCCCTCGCCATAGAACTCGACGTCTCCGTGCAAGCTATCGCAATCTATACCCGTGGAAGATGCTCTCCTACAAGAAATTTATTGGAAAGCAATACCCGGCGAGTAAACCAACCCAGAACACAGGTGCCCGATGTGTATGGACCTCGATGAAGTTTTAAAATACTTTGTAAAAAAATTTGNTAAACCAACCCAGAACACAGGTGCCCGATGTGTATGGACCTCGATGAAGTTTTAAAATACTTTGTAAAAAAATTTGTAAAACTCGGTGTGTGCATGGGAACTTAAAAAATTATTATACAACAAAAATAGTATTAAATGTTTTGCAACATCCAAGGTTTTCGCTCATTTGACTCGTACACCATCAAGCAGATTGCCATCTCGTACAGTGACGAAGACGGGAAAACCAAAGTTTTCACTTTTTTACCGTCGTGTCCATGGAAGCACCTCTACCGCACCAAGCAATGGGCGTATCGCCTACAGACGTACGAAACGCACAGACTAAGGTAGGATGAGGGACATATTCTGTACGAGGAAATTCCGGCAATTCTGGACTCTGCAATAATTACCTATTATCTCCCTATTACCGTGCATGTGTTTGGAAGATGCCAAGAGTCGGCGATTCGTAATGCGTGCCCCATCGGAATGAACATTGTTGACCTTCACAAGCATTGCCGCTACCTGTCGTTTTGCTAGCTCGTCGAGACGTACGCCACAAGTGCTACGAGTGCAAAAATCAAAGATATTTCTGTGCTCTATGCAACTCCGAAATGCTAAGACTGAGGAGTTATGATAACCAGTGGCACATTAAAAAAATATACGAGGAATCCATGGTACATAAAAAAAAAATATTATGTGTGTAATAATCCCCTCCAAGACTCAGAGAATAAACTCGTGTAAAAAGTATTCCATGTATTATGCAGAAGAAGAATATTGTTATGTATGTGCATAAATAAAAGTGTTTTTAAAAAAATATGACATTTTATTTTATCTCGAGTTATGTCCTGCTCACGTTAAGTTTAAAAAAAAAAAAAAACACTGTTAGTAAAGAAAAAAAAAATTAAGTATATATCAGTTTTGTTAAAATTTAAAGAAACAAAAAATTAAAATATTCACTGAAACTCTAGCCGTCACTAAAATAACATATTACATATTTTATGTATATGAAAGTAATTATTTATTTAAATAAATCAAGGAATTGAAATAAAAACACTTTGCAAATGAGGGCAGCCTCGAAGATTATCTCTAGACGTGCCATGTAGCGGCTTCAGAGACGGCCGGAGTTAAGGTTGGCACCGCATGCAGTATTCATGAGTTGGCAGCTGTGCGTTGGACTGTGCCCTTCCTGCTGAACACGCAGTGGCCGGCCGGGCCGCCTGGTAATGGAGGCGGGCAGCTCGCTCGCCTACAGCGGTGGCTTCGCGTTAGCTACGTTTAATTTATTATTCCAACAGAGATCTATTATCTTCTTCATTTATCATGTAAAAATTTAATACGTTGCAAAAAGAATTCACGAATGCATATTTATTTTATCATACAAACTTTAATACGCCGGGAAAAACAGAAACACACTTTTGCCTTTAGCCCTTTCAAGAATACGCACAAGGGCACACTGACAGGAGGGTCCAGGTTCGAAATTGTGAAAAATATACACGTTACCATAATGATGAAAAAATACACACAATACCATACTGATTAATGAAAAATAGACATAACATATTGTTGGGGACAAACAGAACATACTGATGAAAAAATTTATACCCATTGTCATACTGATTCGTGAAAAGACAAAACATACCTTAAAAAAATAAAACTCCTGTGTCATACATTAAAGCCAGCGCAAAGGGAAAATATGATGTATAGAATTCTCTGCACCGTCCATTCATAATCAGCTTCACGTTATTTAACAAGGCTTGGAATATTTCGCACGCAAAACATAAATTATAGAATAAATATTTATTATGTTTATCACATCAAATGTGAAACAACATACAGTAAAAAAAATTGTTAACGTTCTCGTTAGTAAACCCAAAAAAAAAAAGCATACACCAAGTTAAGAATATATATACATATGTATGAAACACTTCAAAGTTTTACTCCAACTTTAAAATTTTAGAGAATTAATCTCGCACCCCTGCGTGCATCCATAAGAGCTCTCAGGCTTTGGGGTGACAACAGGGATAGAAATTAAAAAACGAGCTTCTCAGCACGCATGTGACGATATATTATATTAAAAATTGTACGTTTACATTAAATGAAACTTGTAGCACAGTTTTTACGCCAAATTGTCTTTCTCGGCGATCCAGGAGTCATCACGTCTGGAGTGTCCCAGCCACCGCACGCACACGCGACCATTACGTCGTTGCAGCACCTTCTTCGCCAAATACACGTCTGGAAACTGCGTAGGCCAGATCTCTTCTGTGTAAAATCCGCCAATGATTGGTTCGTCATATAGGTCTTTGAGGTAATACATGCGTGGATGAGAGTGTCGTAGACGCACCGCCTTGTACAACTCTACAGACCAGTTCTGACGAAAGCCATTGTGGAAAACTCCCAGTTTTTTTTAAAATCCGCACCAAGTCACCGATCTTGGCTTTAGGCTAGCTTAGGTCCCTCATCTTCGGAATAGCATACACGGTCCGAACCAGGGAGTCGTTTTTCACGTATTCGGGCTTCATGCGATTGGTAGAATGAAGGGTAGAATTGTAGTCGCGAACGAGTTTTGGGAGTACAGATCCAACCACTTATAGTTTTTATTAGCAGTGAAATGTCTCCACAGTTTAGCTTTGAGCGTCCTGTGAAAACGCTCGTCAACGCTAGCCTTGAGCCCAAAGTATGATGAAGAATAATGATGTACGGCATACTTTTTCATCAGTGCACAAAAGTTGCATTAAAAATTGTTTACCACCGTCGGTGTGGAGATTTTTTGATACGCGTCCTTCGCGCAACACATCTGCCACGGCTTTCGTGACGTCGTGCGGATTCTTCGACTTGAGCGGCCTGACCCAGGCATACTTGGAAAAAGTATCGATTATGGTCAAAATATAGCGGTGACCTTTATTCACACGAGCAAAGTCTTGCATTTCGATGTCAGATTGGGAAGTATCTTCCAGCCCTTTCATGATGTATTTTCTGCGTTGGTAATTTATCCTAGTGTAATTATGCAGCTCGTCAGCAACTGCATACTTGCTCATTTAGAAATGTAGCCCACCTCCTTGAGTTATTCAATGATGGAAATTATGTCATTCTTGCACGAGCGGTTTACCTGCGAAGCAATCAGAAGTGCTCAGCCTATCTACTAACTCATTCGAATCATCCCAATACTGATAGTCAATTTTTTCGCAGCTTTCCAATTTCTGAGTTAAACCCGAACCACCAATTTTATGTATCCTAGGAAACAGTCCGGCTATAATGGGAAATTTTTCGTTCGCTGTGTCTTTAACTCGATGTGATGCAGGGTTATTCTCGGCGTAATATGCGCGACTTCGCTTTAACGAAAGGCGGTACTTGCGCAAATCCGATTCGGTGTAGTGTCCAGCGCGCCTACAAAACTAGAGTTCGCTCAATCCCTGCGTGATTTTCACCTTGCGCTTGCCGATCTGCAGTACTCCTTATTTCCAAGGTGCAATTTTCACTACTTTTCTGCAAACCACAAGTCTTGTTGGCAGTATGGTCAGAGTAGGAAGCGATGTAATGACATAGAAGAGTGACCACATCGGGCCCGTGCTCTCGTGTTAGTGTCCGTTCTCGCGCACGCAGCAAATCGATCAGGAGCAAATCGTCTTCGTCGCTAGTGATGCCACCTTCCGATTCTAGCAATTCCAGGCTTCTTTTCCCTTTACGCGTCGGGGTCGGTTCTTCCATATTGATTTCACGTTTGATTTCAACGTGGGCATCGTCCCCGTCACACGATATTTTTCTAATTTCGTCTAGGCGAAGGGTAATAGGTCTGAGAGCCTCTTCCCTTCTATTTTAGACGGCCATTCTGGTATTTTTCGCGAGTAAGTATTTGGTCCGTACTGCATTGATCGCCCGCTGAAGCTCACTCATCAATTCGGTTCGGTTATCCATAATTCACTGAGTGGAAAAGGTGTTTTGTACATGTGTGTGAAATTATTTTTTGGATATTTTCGAGCTGTTCGACACACGTATCCAATATCTTCTAGCTATACATCGCAACATCTGTTTTCGCAGCCAGTTTGGACATTTATACATTTTGTAGGTCCTTAAATTCTTCTTGTCTCCGCGCATTAGATACATTGATAAGGTCGATTGTCCGCGCCTTCACAGTCGCTATCCGTTTATCGACCACCACCAAATCTTCAACCACTTAATTTCTAACACTTTTAAATTTTAGATCGATAAGGGACACGTCTTCTCTGCGTACAGTGGTGAAGCGATTTTGCTCACATTCAAGGTCATTGTGATGATCGACGCTGCCAAATTTGGAAATGCATCTGTGACTCATGGTTGCGTTCTTGGGATAACCAAATCGAACCCATGCCTGTACCTGCCTTTATGTAGCGAGCAGTCCTTTTACGATTACCAATGTACCGAACTTGTCTTTCCAACACAAAGAACATGTATCTCTGAATTCTGCAAATTTCATGTCTGTATTTACATGATCGTCGTAAACATGACGTAAATTAGTGTCGTCCATGCTCAACAAAACGAGGAAATTCACATTGTCGCGAAGCAGTTGTTTGGGTACACGGGAATAAGTTTGACTGAGGTACACACAGTCCACATTCGCGTGCCGTCCCATGCTGAAGTATTCTTGAATAAATTTTTGTTTTTCGTAGGCAATGTCATCGAAGACAAATATCGAGTTTGGATTAGCTTCGTTCGGAGGCACCTCCTTCTCGTTTTCACTGCAGCGGAAATAACCCACGCCATCCATGGCCTGCGGTACTCATGCTAATCGCTGGTATTTCGGTTGCTGGAGCTATTTTGAATAAACGTACACGTTCTCGAACCGAAGGCCGTTCGGTTCTTCCAGCAGAGACAGTGGCAAGCATGTACTTCCACACCCGGACGGCCCACTAATCAAGCCTTGGACGCTATTAGGCAACAGGCCACAATGACGTGATTCGTGCTCGGTTTCAGCATCTTCCCCGGTGATACGCACGGGGAGACTAATGTCCTGCTCTTTTACCTCCATTATACAGAAACAAAACTGTATAAAAGACGAATATTTATAGTTTGCTCACTCAGTTTAATTCAATGCATCGTAAGATAAATACGGTGACATCCGGCCGTGGGATCGTCGATTCATTCATCAATAATCTCCCGTTCGGAATTTACATTCCAGGATAGAGGTTCTGCGGGCCGGGAACCAAGCTAACTGAAAGGCTGTCACACGAGACGGGCATAAACGCCCTGGACGAAGTGTGCAAGCAGCACGACATCGCCTACTCCCAGTACAAGGATCTGCAAGCTAGGCACCAGGTAGACAAGATACTTGCACAGAAGGCCGACGAAATAAGAAAATCGGCAGCCACCAGGCTCGGAGGAAAGTAGCCACCTGGGGCACATCCAACGTCATGAAAGCGAAGGTTAAACTGGAAATGGGTCTACGTGGAAACAAAAGCCAATCGCAGCGCCCTCGAAGGACCAAGAGGAAAGGGAAGGACAAGGTAGGAGGGTTCCTGCCCGTACTGATACCTGCAATCGGTGCTCTGGCCGGTATCGCCGGGACAGTCACGAATATTGTGAGCACCGTGAAGCGGGCTTCGAATGATCGAAAACAAGTAGAGGAAACCCACCGTCATAACAGAAAATTAGAAACTATCGCCATGGGGAAAAAATGGCCAAGGGCTCTACATTCGTTACCTGTATCAGGGTAGTTGATAATCAATTGCGGGGTGGGGGACAGGAAAAAACTGACTAACTGCGCGCGTGTTCTTACGGACGTGAAATGTTACATGGTAGGATTTGTGCTAAGTTTTCTACCATCCTAGAGTCTGCAGCTACCTTAGCCATTTACTTGGATGTAAAAATGTGATTTTAGAGGTACGCATTTTTTGCTTCTATCCTTACGAACCAAACGTTTTCACGTAATTTTTTGGTGTACTATTTATGTGTGGTTTTTTAGTTAAATATGGTGAAGTTTTTTTAACTTCTAACCGTGCGTGTTCAGTAATTTATTTTTTCTCCGTGTAAAAAAAGTAAGTATTTTTCTTTTCTTTGGTATAAATGTTCATTGCTCTTGGTTTTCTCTTGGAGAAGGGACAAGTACGTGCAATATTTCATAACAGTGCCTGCTATTACATAATAATTATACTTGACTTATTTACCTACAATATTAAAAAATATAATAAAAAATTTGCTGCACATTATTAGCTTTTTTGTTTTACTATTACAAAAAACTACTTGTGTGAAATATTTAGCAAATAACCATTTAAAGAAGAGTACTCAATTTTAAATAAATGTGCACGGTACAATGGTAGCGCTACTGACCTACATTAACTACCTCTCGAGAGTGTGAAGACGTAAGGGGAGTATGCTGACGGAGGAGATGTGATCGCGTGACGGCCTTCATTCTGACACGTCGCACAAGAACGCCTCCAGCCTCTCTCTCTCTCTCTCTCTCTCTCTCTCTCTCTCTCCTCTGCATCGCTTGCAGGTGACCACCTGTGACTCTGTAATGCAGTTGATTACACGCTGGCTTATGGCACGAGGATTTCTGGGTTGAAATCCCGGGTAAGGCACGTGTGTAATTGTAATAGTCTCACTACTGATGCGTATGTTTATGATTCCATTTTTAATTATATTGCTGTACACGAGACGTTAAGGCCTACCTACCATCTAATCTTTTAAGAACTTCATAAAAAATTACTTTCACTGATGTAGAGGTGAGTAGGCTTGTTAGCTATATCGGTTAATTCTTGTTCAAAGGTTTATTTCGAAAGTATTCACATTACCGTTAGCAGCCTTTACAAGTAAACATGTTTCGATAGACTGTGTGGCAGTTAAAAATATTATCATTTTACAATCATTTCAGTTATTACACTGATATCCATAAAAAAACATTTAAATGGCCACGTCTTAAAATGCTGCTCTCTCAGAAGTTAAAAGACATAGAATTATTAACCTTGATACGCTGCGGATATTATTGTCAAATGGCGCTCATAGGCCAACTTATGTTAAACGAATGTACTTTTAGGCTAAGTGCTTTTAGATTAAATGACTTTCAGTTCAAGGTAATTTTAAGCTAGATACAAATGCGGCTTAAGCGAAGTGATTTTAAGACCGCCATTCAATTCGAATTACTTTTCGGCCAAATGTATTATACTAATATACTTACAGGTCAAATTACTTTTAAGACAAGTGACACACTACCGTCAATTTTGGAACAATTTATATTACATTGAATACTAAAACCCAGATGTGAGACCACGCTTATCTGAGTTCGCCAAACCCCAGTGGCGAATTGGTTTCATAGCAGTCTTTGGCAACAGAGTACTTAAGAGCGCAGAGGGTAAAAAGCAGCTCTTCCCACGAAGTCCAGCTGCACACGCCAGCAAAATGGCGTCACTGACCAGTAGTAAGTCAGAACTCGGCGCCGTCCGCCAATCAGTTTCTGATAACCTAGTTGCCAGCCGACAGCCCAGCCAATAGGGACCATTTCGCAGCACGCAGTTGTGAATCAAGACACAATGCCCGTTTACAGAGCCCCGCAAAGCCAATCAGAGAATGGGCACGAATACATCAAAGGAACCGCCACTTCATTTCGAGTCTGTGTATTTATCTACTTTGTACTTGGGCGCAAGCAGACTGCAGGTTGAAATAATGCCTCGTCGGTAAGTCTCACAACAAACCCTCCCAGGCTAGTGATTTCTATTGTAAAACTATACACACTTCTACTACTCTTCAGAATGATTTTCGACTATTCTTGAAATTAACCAAATTCAATGCACCGAGAACTTGTAGAGAAAACAGTGACACACTTTGTGGCCGTTTAGGCTCTCGAAGGCACCAGACAGCCGGCAAAGTACACACAACTCCAAGCGACCTAACAGAATCGAACCTGGCGACCTTGTTCCGGTAAAAGCAAGCCCAGCATGGGATTTTCTAACCGGAAAATTAATGTTCCCGTCTCAAGGACCGTTTCAAGTCACGTATGCGATTAAGGCAAACTGCACCAGCGAAAATTCTCGAGAGTGGAGAAATCGTGCGACGATTTAGCCTCGCTCAAGTTAAACCATGCAGTTAGTTAATTTACTGGGCCAGAGGCCCAGGGAAATCGCAAGCCACGGCCGAGTTGTTGGAATGCGATTTGATCAGGGAAAGTGAGGCCGTAAGGGGCCTCCCTAGAAACATTTCAACTTCTCAAGGTCACATCCGGCCGTAATGAAGCAAGCTTCGCGTGTGTTCTGTTTCCTCAGAACTCTAAGCGGTGACTGGACGTTTCAATAAAGAAATCTGTTCCGGAAAGATGCAGCATTGTCGCTACAGTTCAAAACACTGTTTTCCAGAATAATATATATATCGCAAACAGAAGACTACTTACAGCGATTTTTCGCTGAATTTGACAATTTTCAACGACCACACTGATGTTTCAACAACCAAATTTATATATTGGCAATTAGATATCGACTTTCATTTTTGTCCAGAAAAAAGATTCACATTAACATATTACATAGTTTTTTAAAATTAGAATAGACACAACTCCTTATAACTAGACTCACATGACAACTAGGAAGGCCTCATAAAAAGTTCTTGTGGAAAATATGACATTAATAATTACGCTGTTACATATAGTTTGTGTCCATGATGCAATTGAAAACATTTCTTTGCATTGCAGCGTGTCCAGTTTGTACGGATAATTTATTTTACGGAGAAATTCATGCGACAGGTCAATATGAACCCACAATATTATTATTTCGTGTCACTGTCAGCATTTAATAGGGTTTTTACAGTTGACTGTTTAGACTACAAAGGAGACCAAAGGAGAAAAACAACACACCCAAAAGGATAAAACATTGTTTAGCCAATGTAACAATGCAGGGCGGTTAATCGACTGCATATGAATAGCCCGGACGTCGAGAATAAACCAAAAATATAATAAAGAGAAATTTAGAAACAACAAAAGCAGAAAAAAAAACTATTGTAGCGTTGGAAAGTAAAAACATTTCAAATGTCCAGGTTTTTAGCCCAAAAGTCGTAGACGGAAATAGAGCACCAGGGTAAATTTAAAAATCAATTAAAATACCTGTGTGTGTAAAAGAGTTTATTTACGCATTTTCTCTCTGCTTTGTGTGTTTATATTGGTTGAAAATATTTTATCGTTTTGTGGTGTAGTTTACTTCTCTTGATTCTATCTTGTAGTTAGTACAGGCATTAGACAACATGCTATTAAATTATAAATTAAATTAAAGCATAGATATTTATCATTAAACATGAAAAATAATATTGTGCGTAGATCATTTTTAGTACTTATGTATATGACGCTTTTGCCATTAGTGGATCTATACATACTGCGTTTCGTGAATTAAGTATGTTGTTGTTAAGGAAGATATTAGTATGCACAGTATTCGCTTTCCACCGAGGTCCTTGCCCCAAAGGTGATCTCCTTATGCTACATGTTCTCTTCATCAACTAATGACCGGATGTCATCATGTTAATATCCTCGCAGTCTTAGCAGGCAAAGTAAACTTTGCTGATTATGTCCCGTTACTTTTACTACTTTTAATTAATTTCTGCGTTTCTCTGAGAAGCAATAGGATAGCCTGCAATTAATGATTTTCGTGCATTAACTTCAGAAAACTTCAACCGCTTTATCCGAACTATTGCAAAATTTTGGTATTGCAATTTTACGAAACCTGTGGAAATATAAACAGTGACCAGGGCTAATATGAAGAAGAAATTATTTTTACTGTATGACCATACGTATGCGAATTTATATTTTTGTTATTATCATTGATGCTCCCAGACTCTTCTAACGAACACTCTTTACATTTTCGAGAGCTCATGTTTCCTCTGGTTAATATTTAGGTCTTGAAACTTCTACATACATGTAAACTTGCATGATTTACAGTTTTGTGCAATACGACAATTGCATTTGCAAAGGACTACGTCACTGCAACGTATTTGTGTAATTTTCATGAAAGAAGATGGGCTCGATTAAGACATCGGCTGTACAGACCATTTGTTGGTTGTAGTAAACGAACTGAAAGAAACGTGAAGAACTCAGAATGAATGTTCCAAACTGGACGCAATTTTATACACATTTACAACATCGCTGGGTGTATAAATGATTAGAGTTGCAATATTAGTAACGTTGACGACGGCCATCAGAATGCATTAGTGATTGTACCACGATTATAGCAATAATTTTATAAGGTATTTGCGGAGCGTCAGTCAGTCAGTCAACACAGTGAGGGAAGGCCACTGAACGCACAGGCTCATTAGACAGCATTACCAGCACTTTGTTATGTATACTAACTCCTACAGGAATATTAACACAGGAAGGTATTCATAGCATTAGTATAGAAAGTTAGGACCAGAGAATAAGTTCATATTAAAGGGTTAAGTAAAGTATTTATTTAACAATTCTAACATAAGTAACGTGTAATACAGAAGTTCCAGTTGTAAGGCCAATGGAAGAAGGGAAGAAAGGTACGGATATATATTAAAGCAGAGTGATCATGACTTAGTGAGGAACTCACCCGGTCTCTATCCCCGGACCCTCTGCCCAGATCGCCCCCCGCTCCACGTCTGGCCAACGATCAATCCCCTGGACACTCGCCAACTGTCGAAACTCGTCATACTTCATCAGGATTCAGGTAATTTTCAAGGTGGGACAGTTACAATATACTAACGTGGCTCTCAGTAAGGGTAGTGGATGTAGTTAACAATGGTCCCCAGACATTATAGTATTTGATGTAATCTCCAGACGTTTTATTATATGACCATATAGTAACCTATAGCTCCGTATATTTATTTACCCCACATGCTCTACCATCATGAGATGCCCCCCAACCTTAACAACAAGTACGGTTTGACCACATTTTAAATAAATGGTGGAGGCGCCAGGTATAATAACTTGACGGCATTATATAGGAGCTTCACTGTTGGCCTGCATGAGGCCAACAGTGACAGTAGTGAAAAAACTAAAACGTAATTATTTGATGAGAAGAAAAAAACTAAAACGTAATTATTTGACGAGAAGAAAAAAACTAAAACGTAATTATTTGATGAGAAGAAAAAAACTAAAACGTAATTATTTGACGAGAAGAAAAAAACTAAAACGTAATTATTTGATTAGGGTGAAAAAACCAAAATGTAATTATTTGATGAGGGTGAAAAAACTAAAACGTAATTATTTGATGAGGGTGAAAAAACTAAAACAGTGCGAGGAATGTTGGGCATTTCGATGTCATAGCGGCACGATGTTGGAACCGATGGGCACGCGAGGGCACTCACACACATCGTAAAGTTTCCGTATTGTGTGCCAAGAATTACACAACTCCAAGACATTGGTGCCCGTTACCCGGACACAGTCAGCTTTCTGGACACTTTACAGCACATCTTCTCACTCCGCGCCATGCCGGATCACGGGTTCAGCCTACCACGCGTAGCCGCAGTGAACACCAGAGCAGAGAATGCTGCGTATTAAGTGGCACCGCACTTGGAAGGCGAGGACTGGTGACGAGTTCCGTCGTACTATGCTCAGCGATGAATCTCGGCTGTGTATTACCACACGCGACCTTTGTGTGCAAGTACGGCGACGACGAAGAGAGGCGTGTCGTAATGCCAAAGTTGTGGAGATACACGCTGGTATTACTCCTGGTATCACGACGTAGGTATCCATAGCGTATGTCGTTTTTGGTAGCGATTTGCGGGACCACGTATGACACACCGGTACGTCAGTGACATCTTGTGTCTTCACGTGTCACCCCTTCACGTGACAGCGTCCTGGCGCAGTATTTCGATAAGTCAACGCTCGTCCACACAAGACAGATTTGTCTTTGAAAAGGTTGAACCTTGCTGACGTACTCTCGTGGTCAGCATGATTCCGCGTTCCTTCCGCGATAGAACATGCGTGGTATCAGCTCTGACACCAACTTCGACCCGATGCCAACCTGCAGGGTACTGAGGGCCAGCTTCTGCAGCTGTGAGCCTACTTGCCTAAGTATACGATACGTCGACTCTACGACCCTTCCTAACCGAATTGGTGAATGTATGTAAGCTCAATGAAGTGCTACATCGTACTGGCATGGGACAGGTACTGTACCCGTGCTGCAAACTCTGTCATTCATGTGAAGTGATATTGTTATATTGCAATAAAGTCTCACCATTCCTGTGTGCTTAACTTTCTGGTGCGTGAGTGCATATTCATGTATAGTAAATTGTCAAAATTGGTTTGTGGTCTCAATTCGTTTGTAGGACGATTGCATAAAACTTTAATTTAATTCGTCACACGAATGCATGTGTTTAATTAACTTATGTGTATTTAAATTATGTTTAATTTTGAGTGCTTTGCTTCATGAATCGTACGTATGTAATATCGGCCGTATCAAAATATTATTTAAAAAAATTTTTCTGAGAACTCAAAATTTAAAATTTTATTTCCTTATGTTTTTTTGTAAATGTGCACTTATAGTTTTACTATTTTAACTTTGCAGACATTATATTAAAAATCATTTTATGTGGTTTTATAATGGTTTTAATTGTACGAATTAAATATTATTTGGTTGTGTTTAAGCAGGATGATCCCAAGTTAACCAATGAATTTCGTACAGGTGGTAAAAGGGGAGACAATAAGGAATATTTCTTCCATAAATGTATATCCGGAAATGCGGGAGTGTACTGTCAGAGTGCATCGGAAATACACCGTGCAGTGCTCGACAATATGTAGGCAACCATCGGTATATAATTGTCGCGTTGGTTGCAGAACGTGCAGGCGTTACTGCAATCTTGCTCGTCTGATGAATACTTGTCGTCGTATTATGGGAAAACAGCACTGAAGGCAGGTTACAGTGATCACCTTCGCAGACTACAGACGTTTAATGCTATCTGTTGCCACACAGTGTGAAATGCATTTGTAGTGTACGTCGCAGGCTATGAAAATATAGGCCGTTCACTCTTAATTCCGCTCTCTTAAAAGTCCTGCTTAGTATCTACCTTTATCCTTTATTTGTACCCTTGCGCCTTACGTAAAACGTACATTGCCTGTGGGCCTTGTCGCTTTATTCACGCATCAGTCAAGTGAAGACGTGAAGCTGTTAGGCGTATAATTGTGTTAATAAAGTCAGTTTGTACAATGCGTATAAAGCAAAACAACAGAAACTCAGTTCGCTATAAATGTAGGCACTCCACTTGTATTATAGCGTCAAGATATGGAACTATTCTGTTTACATTGCTGTCAGCTATTATGGGAACTTGGATGCCAGTGTGTATGGGTGTTTGGAAACTTGGTGCCCGAACTCCAGACATAGTTTCTTTGGACCAATAGTAACACAAAAGTCATGCACACTTATATAAAAAAAAAACTTTGTTTCAAATAATTGTGTTCAAAGTTGCGGCGTACAAAACATGCAGAACAAGGCGGCGCGATCATGGATGTAGGACAAGTTTCATAGGTCGTAGATCTGTATACGCAATAAAGGATGATGTTAACGAGCAGAGTAATTATTTTCAAATATTGATTTCAGTAGTGCTCTCTTTACCGTGAACTGGCTGTACCAGAGCTACACAGCGTCAGTATCTTGGCAGGTAGGTATAGGCTATTCATGGTAAAGTGAGCACTTTTATGGTCCTACTTACTTTTTTCTATCAGTTATTTTCTATTATTCCACCACTTTTTAAAGCAAATATTGCCATGTAAGTAATAAACACAGTGTATGTATTTCACCACATTCAAAAGTTAACGTCTAAGAATAAAATAAAATATATTTATTGACTGTTATTCGAAATGAGAGGGCTTCAAGAAGTGCTCACTTTACCGTGAATAGCCTATATATAACTATTACACATTTGTTACCATCGACCGACGTCTGCAAAAAAAACACTTTCGGGTGCCATTGCAAGTGATGAATGACATTTTCCTACTTCAATGCTTGCTAGGAGCTTCGTCAGTTTATTCAGAATTACGCCATCAACATAATCATTATGTAGCGCTTATTACCCCAATGAGAAGAATTAACTTTTTTTACTACTGTAGATCACATTTAGCTCACTTCTTCAGGGCGACGTACCATAACGTTTCTCTGGGAGTAAACTTTTCTCTTTGGCTCTCCTGCAATACTCTGAGTAAATGTTGTACTCGCTCTTGGCAGTGTCCCAAAACTACAGAGTAATTACTCTAAGCATCGTGCCAGAGTAAAACTTCGCACTGATTATTTCAGCGAGTGTCTACGGGCAAAGTTGAAAATGGCGGGAGGTTAAATGGAATAAAATGGGCTGAAAGGAAATGCGCGCATTCTGGTTACAAACACAGTTAAAAATGTATAAAATAATAGGCAATAAAATTCTTATGTTTGATTTAAAATACGTTGTATATACTGCTGCATTTTTGGACAAAATGTTTCGAAGATGGTATGATACGTATGGCTTACTGTGTACATAATTCTTTAAACACGCTTTCATTTTTAGCGAAGCTTGGGCATACGGATAGGCAAAAGTTTGACGGAAACTGCCCATCACGTCCTAAATAAAAGAAACCTTTTGTATTTCTATTTACATGCTTGTTCCAAAGCCACTTTGTCTCTAACTTGACCCACATTTTACTCTTAAATTCAGTAAGTTACTTTACTATACTTTCGTAGTAGCGTTTTAGAACGTGGCCCAAATGTGCGAGTCAAAAGCCAAACCAGGTCGTGCTGATGAAATCCCAGCGTGTCTGGAAGTTCTAACAGAAGACCTTCGGATTAACGACGCTTACAACTGACTGGACGCAGGGTTCAATAGAGCAGTGTTATTCACTGAAGTTGACCCGAAGAACAGAACGCGCTACAAATAATTCTAGGGCTAGTGCAGTTGCTTGAAACAAATAGAGGCTACGTTCTGCCGCGCACTTGCTCTAACTTGTTCTCGATCGCTGTTACTTTGCCACGCGCGGAAGTCTGTGATGTTCCGGACCATCTGAACCAAGCAGNTTCTCGATCGCTGTTACTTTGCCACGCGCGGAAGTCTGTGATGTTCCGGACCATCTGAACCAAGCAGGACGTCAGTATCACAAACGTCGTCATTAAACCGGGGAAGCATATACGAAAAAGAAAACGAATATCCAACCGATTCCCTTAGAATTTTTAAATCTCACCAGTGTTCTAATAGGAGACAGAAAATAAATTATTAATTGGTTTCAAATCCAGAATAACAGCAGTCCAAATGTAACGAGAGAGCAAGAATATTTTTAAATTCAATATGGCGGCCAATTAAGTCATTGATAGAACACGTACGCTGAAATTCGACACATGCTAACCGTGCAAGCGGAATTATAGAGCAGTCATCTTAATATAAAAAATGGTGGATTTAAGATAATGGGATAAGGTCAAACCCAAGTCTCATTTCAAACTTAAATGCACACAAATATATGCCTATGATTTGTTTTTTATAAGTTACATGTTTATATATTATATAATTAGTTTCCTTATAAACTTTTATATTTCTTATTTAAATATGTTAACTCAATTTCTAAAAGTGATTTTTAAGAGGGCTTTACAAAGATATTTGTAAAACTTACAATAACAGTTATTTTATTATATTATTAATTAATTTATTTTTACTACTTTTATTTATTTTTCAAGTACACTAATATACATATAATACAAATATTCAGTATTTGTGTATAGCATAAAGATTTTGAAAATATACTTTATACTTCACTTTTAAATAGTGTTTACATCATTTTATTATTGCCTTTGTTAAAAAAAATTTACAGTTGTTAATTTTGTATGTTTTACGAGACTTATTTTCCAGTGTATTTATAACACTTACATAAAACTAATATATATATATTTATCAACTAGTTGAGTAGATAGGAATAGTATGTCCGAGGACAAGGGTGGTGTCGTGACACTGTCTGCCAGCTTGGATTCCGCCGTTTGGGATGACATCACAGCTGCCATCTTATATTCTGCTATATTGTGTCCTTGACCTTGACCTTTGTTGGTTATTTTGTTACTGGTCACCATTTTGTCTCCAGTCGGAATCTTTTTTCATCTGCCATCTTGTTTACGACCACCATTTTGTTTTCGCACACCATCATGTTTCCACCCACCAAATTGTTTCCTAATTACTCACCTTCGTTCGACACCACAATCTTGTTTACCAATTACTTACCTTCGCATCTGTCACATAAGCTCCACGTGCCATAGTTCTCTCATCGTCCGCTAGAGTGCACCACTGGTGCTGGTAATGTTGTTTATGTCTGCTAGAGTGTGCCACTGTCGTCCACTATCTCGGATGTCGTCTCCACGACCTTCGTTCAACTTTTGCCTGCTAGGGGCGCTGGTGTTGCTCTCGCTCGGCCGCCATGTTGGTTCTTTCATCGTCTGATAGAGTGCCCCTGATTACACACCCGTCCATCTTTGATTCGATGAATTGGCCACCAGAGCACTGCTATTTTTAAATTTTTTTTTTCGCAGAGCTCAAAATGTTATCTAGTGGAAGACAGAATCGTACTGCCGAACCTTGGGTCGTCATACACACACCTTAGGCCACTCAGCTATCGGGATGTGTGTTGAGGCAAGGGTTTAAAATAAGTATATGCAATATTGTGTGTGTGTGTGTGAAAAAATTATATATAATATTTTTTTAAAGTTTCTAATGCAATATTTTCTTATTTTTTAATGTTTATTTTTTACTTAATTTATTACATTGTTATTTTATTCTTTACAATATTAATTTTTCTTCAGTGGAATTTATTGTTGTGCCAGGCTTCCATTCTTCACTTTGGAACTGGTCATTCATTCATCCTTCGGTCTGCAACTGCTATAATCTTCAGGCATCGCCTCCCACTTCACTGCCCACATAGCTGCTAAAGCAGCCATGCGCGCTGTTCTCCGGCTGGGGATGGACCAGTACAGTACACTCTTACAGCACCACGGAGATATAAAACAATTTTAAATCGCCATGTTACTGCAAGAATGAACTGTATAGGCGGGTTACAATGCTGAAAATTATACCAACCTTGGACAAAAGAACACCACATACAGAAGAGACAAAAAAAAAAGAAAACAGCCAAACGTAAAGTGAACAATAATATTATTGAATAGAGGAAGGAAAGAAAGATAAGAAGTAGATAGATAGGGTGGGAAAGAACAATACCGCCTCTAGTGGTTACAATGCATTAAATGTTACAACTAACATATTTCACCCCTTGCAACTCCGGTGAATGATAAGGGTTGGAACCCCAGGAATTGGCTTTAAACCCTGGTCAGAGGTCCAAACAGAAGTCGCATCCCCAATCCCCGTGCATGAGTGCGCAAGCGAGATTGCCGAAGTGAAATACTAGATGTAATAATCTATAGTAAAAATTGCTGGTGGTGGCACACATTCTCTTTCTCAGTACGTCGAGTGTTTCTGGCATGAAGGAATATGTATGCTGAAGCTTGGTAAAAAAATAAAATNATAATCTATAGTAAAAATTGCTGGTGGTGGCACACATTCTCTTTCTCAGTGCGTCGAGTGTTTCTGGCATGAAGGAATATGTATGCTGAAGCTTGGTAAAAAATAACATCTCGCGCTGTAAAAAAGTCACCATTTTTACTGCTAAAATATTTAGAAGTGAATAATTATTTTTAGCTGAGGGTAGAGGAGGGAGTGAAATCGCTTCAAATTTAACAGTCCATACATACCCCCAGGAAAAAAAGCAAATGAGAGTTTNGGTAGAGGAGGGAGTGAAATCGCTTCAAATTTAACAGTCCATACATACCCCCAGGAAAAAAAGCAAATGAGAGTTTTATAGCTGGAGGATGTGGGGGAGGTGAAATCGCTTCTGATTTGACACCCCCGTGTAAATGCGATATCTGGTGCAGGGGTGTGGAAAATTGAACACTGCTACAANACATACCCCCAGGAAAAAAAGCAAATGAGAGTTTTATAGCTGGAGGATGTGGGGGAGGTGAAATCGCTTCTGATTTGACACCCCCGTGTAAATGCGATATCTGGTGCAGGGGTGTGGAAAATTGAACACTGCTACAATCGAACTTGGTTTACAGTTCTCTGTAGAGTTTGTCTACGCGCTCAGGGTGTGCTCCTTCAACTTATCTGGCGAGTAAGGCCCACTCGAAACACTCGTGATCCTCGTTTTTCGGGTTTATCACAGTTTCCCTGTTTTTGATGGGCACTGGCGAATTTATGCAGTTGATTCACTCAGAGGGTTTAATTTATTAATTCGGAGCTGCATTCACTTCACTGCAGTGAGGGTCTATCCAGATCCCTTTGTCGTGTACTTCTTCTCTTCCTGGCATATTTTGGTTAAGCTGGCCACCACGGCTTCTTCCACACCATACTCATTATATATATGGAAACCCTCCGAAGTTCCCATGTCAACACGGCCACCCTACATGCTGAAGACTTCAGCAAAAAAACCTGAAACATACGGGTACGAATAATATTAATAATGTGGTCAGGACAGGTAAACAACAAATATGCAAAACATTTTTGGTGGTGATGCTAAACTTGAAAAAAAAAGTTACATAATTATATTATATACCAACAGAGTCTATGTAACTACTACCACAAATTAAACTTTTCACAATTAAAACATGTCACTAAGTAGCAGAAAGTACTTTTGTGTAAACTAAAACTAAAAAAACATAGCTATCACAAAATATAATAAAAATTGTAAAATACTACCGCTCTACAGTTATGTGCCTTTTTAAACATGTTATACTATATTCTACAGTAAGAAATCAGCATATTCATATTTAAAGCTATGGGTCAATTATTTATTTATGAATACGAATATCTTTTTTACTATCACATTACTTGTAATTTTATTGTCAATGCGTATAGTTATTTTTAACGAACCGTTTGTGTGCACACGCTGGAGGTACATACCAAAAGAAGAGAAGGAAGACTGCAGTATATGCATAACAACGATTGGCTGCATTGCTAAGGACTCCCGTGAATCGGACGATTTGAATTGGACAAAAGGGGATTCTCTGACGCCCTGCCACGGAAGTCACTGCACCTGGACACAAGTTAACCACATAATGTAAAAAATTATATTAAACAAAATTGTACACAAATATTTGTCATGTGGTCGGAAACCTCACCGCTTGTACTGGCTTGAAGTTGCCGAGGTTTCCTTACGGACGTACAGACGTGACCGCAAGCCGACTGAAGACACAACTCCAGGAATTGACAGGACCTGCGACTGTGCCCAGCGGTAACCTATTAAAGGGCAGTTGTGTGTCAAAAACCTATATGTGAACAAAATACATAACTTTTTTTTTCATTTAATTATCTTGATGATGCTATAACGTACTTTCAAAANAACCTATATGTGAACAAAATACATAACTTTTTTTTTCATTTAATTATCTTGATGATGCTATAACGTACTTTCAAAAGAATTTTCAACAGGTTACAAAATAGCAGTCCGAGCTGAAATGCTCCGCTGCTCGTTGACGTGCCAAGCGCACTGGCTGCCTATCACTGCACAAAATAAAATAAACGTATTTAATAACTTTGCATTTTAACATGTACGCAAGACAAAACATGACACAGCAATTAGTTAATTTAAAATAGCTATCTACAGTAAAAAAAAAAATATTGAGCTCGTTGAAAAAAATTTATTTAGCCATTTAATAAAAGTTTACTTCAAAACGTAACATACCTTCGCGAATAAAAACTCGAAGCAAAATGGAAGGCGACTGTGATTCCTCAAACTCTCTCACTAAACACAAAATGGCGACGAAGCAGAATTGTACTCGGATATGTAGACGGGAAACCCTGATGTCGGAGTTCAGCACGCTCCATCCTTTATATAACGCAGTCAAGGGGCGGGGCGGGGAGGCACGGATTGATACAAGGGAAATAGTACCTCTAGTTACCGTAGCATTTTCACTGGCCAACTTCCCCTCCTTCCCGTCTTTCTTATTTTGTCAGAAACTATGTGAAATATAAAGTAACGATTTTGGCCAGGCATTTTTATTGGTTGACTCCCCCCCCCCCACCTACTTATTTTCTCATAACTATGTGGGGATGGTAGCAGTAGGAAAATACCAGGTGAATTTGGGACAGCCAAATCGGTTTGACGTCACGGGAAGGGGTGCCTCTTTCCCCTCCTTCCCAGTAACATGTAACCCTAACTGTTATTTAAATAAAAAAAGTTTATTTAAGTAAAATTTTTAATTTATAAAAATATTAATTTTGGCATGCTACCATTAATTATTAGTAAGTATGTAGGTTTTCGCTGGAAAATAATAATGGTCGAAATTGTCGTCACATATTGTAATTACAGTTTTTAAAAGGACCTCGAGATATTCGCGAGCCGAGTACATCCACCCAGGCATCGCCTTCACAGCGAGGTAGGTGGTCGTGACTTCACCTGACGCCGAACGTGAGTTGTCTTTGTCGGCGGCGTGAATTGTCGCCGCCGCAGCATTGCGCAGCGAGAGACCAAGCTCTACACAGCCTAGTAGCGGCAAGGGAAAGACTGAACTCGCCTCCTCTTAAAAAAAAAGAAGTAATTATTTGATTGAAATGTGCTCTAAAATAAGTACATATCGCCCGTCACTCTCAATATATTTGAGATAAGTCGTAACATAGTAGGCGTACTGGAAGGTGTGCCTAGGATTATCAGGATTTAATTTAGAGAAAATATTTAATTTACATTGCGTAGAATTAAATTGCGAAGTTTGTGTTCTGATTTAGTTATTTTTAATAATTTTAAATTTTTATATAATTAAAGGTTTATTATTTTTATTTGTTTTAGTATTTTATTTGAAAAAATATTTTTTGTTATAGTTTATTTGTTCTGTGAAGGTTTATTTTTGTTTTTTTAAAAGTCGATATTTTATTGTACCTTTTGTATCAGGGTGAATTTAATTTATTTTATTTATATATTAATCTCAAATTGATTTGATCTATATTATTATGTTAGTTACAGTTATATATTTATTAATTATATTAATATAGGTGTGATATGTTATTCGTAAATCATTATATCTAGTTTTCTAATAATTGAATTCAATTCCGTTATTTTTATTTAAGTTATAATTTTATTTTAATTTATTTATTAATGGTAGGATTATAGTATAGTATAGCCAAGGAACTTAGTCCCTAGTCCAGATAAGCATTCAATGAGTAATCATATTGGAAAAATTACTCCGTCAGATTCCCAATCAGTCAAATTGCATTGCTAGACTTGTACAGAAGAATGGGAATAATGGAGATGTTGCATTTCCTGCTTCCCCAGAAATTACACCACATGTGCACCGGACTATGTATCATTCCACGCAGGAAAACACTGCATGTTTCAATTTGAGAGCCAACTATATTAGCTTTTTGTTATTTTTTGATCTTGTACTGTACATATCTAAAATGCTGTAGTGCTTGTAACATAGTCACTGCCTGCTGAGATATACCATAACCTATATTTTTAAAACATGTAAGTGGCAGGAAAATAAATAAATGAGGCGTCTCGTATAATAATTTACACATTGAAACACAGCTCAGGTAGACAGGTTCCTTAATCAGTTTCTGAATAAAATGCCGTTTCTATGCTACGTGCGAGAGCTCGGTTATGGGCGTGAAATGTTTTGAAAAGTCAACTTCATCCGTATTGCATAAAAATACAGCAATGTCATGTATAATGATTTACACATTGAAACGCAGTTCTATTCGCGGGTTTTTTTTTCTTCAAAAATCACCACATGTATTTGGTTGACTGGGGCTTTATACTTGTGTTAAGTACCTTATATTTATTGGCTAAATTAAATGGTTACCTATATTTTATATGTAAATAGGCGTTTTAGTAATGCCTATTAATAAATATTATTAAAGTTAGTGCTCACAAATACGGTTCGTTGACCCTTTGACGTAATTTTCTAAGCTTTGTTTGCATGCAAGTAGAACTTTAGCACGGCCTCTGAATAGACTATANCAAGTAGAACTTTAGCACGGCCTCTGAATAGACTATAGGCAGCCCCCTTAATGCCGGAACGAGGTAGACGCACACGTAATATTCACGGACAAAGATGGGGAAATATTTACGTATCGTGCGACACATGTGTTTTAAGATACGTGTTAAATAATGAAAATAATATGCGCTGTTAACATGTATAATTTGGCTCGAAAATTCCCGCGGTGTGAATTTCGTTCAAGTTTTAACGTATCTACAATGCTGATATTAAAAACAAAATTGCATTTTATCATTTCGTGCGAACGAGTGCCTGCGGAAGCTCAGACCTTTCNGTATTTTATTTGAAAAAATATTTTTTGTTATAGTTTATTTGTTCTGTGAAGGTTTATTTTTGTTTTTTTAAAAGTAGATATTTTATTGTACCTTTTGTATCAGGGTGAATTTAATTTATTTTATTTATATATTAATCTCAAATTGATTTGATCTATATTATTATGTTAGTTACAGTTATATATTTATTAATTATATTAATATAGGTGTGATATGTTATTCGTAAATCATTATATCTAGTTTTCTAATAANATTTATTAATTATATTAATATAGGTGTGATATGTTATTCGTAAATCATTATATCTAGTTTTCTAATAATTGAATTCAATTCCGTTATTTTTATTTAAGTTATAATTTTATTTTAATTTATTTATTAATGGTAGGATTATAGTATAGTATAGCCAAGGAACTTAGTCCCTAGTCCAGATAAGCATTCAATGAGTAATCATATTGGAAAAATTACTCCGTCAGATTCCCAATCAGTCAAATTGCATTGCTAGACTTGTACAGAAGAATGGGAATAATGGAGATGTTGCATTTCCTGCTTCCCCAGAAATTACACCACATGTGCACCGGACTATGTATCATTCCACGCAGGAAAACACTGCATGTTTCAATTTGAGAGCCAACTATATTAGCTTTTTGTTATTTTTTGATCTTGTACTGTACATNAGGAAAACACTGCATGTTTCAATTTGAGAGCCAACTATATTAGCTTTTTGTTATTTTTTGATCTTGTACTGTACACACGTCAAATGTTGTAGTGCTTGTAACATAGTCACTGCCTGCTGAGATATACCATAACCTATATTTTTAAAACATGTAAGTGGCAGGAAAATAAATAAATGAGGCGTCTCGTATAATAATTTACACATTGAAACACAGCTCAGGTAGACAGGTTCCTTAATCAGTTTCTGAATAAAATGCCGTTTCTATGCTACGTGCGAGAGCTCGGTTATGGGCGTGAAATGTTTTGAAAAGTCAACTTCATCCGTATTGCATACGAAAATACAGCAATGTCATGTATAATGATTTACACATTGAAACGCAGTTCTATTCGCGGGTTTTTTCAAAAATCACCACATGCATTTGGTTGACTAGCGTTTTATACTTGTGTTAAGTACCTTATATTTATTGGCTAAATTAAATGGTTACCTATATTTTATATGTAAATAGGCGTTTTAGTAATGCCTATTAATAAATATTATTAAAGTTAGTGCTAACAAATACGGTTCGTTGTCCCTTTGACGTAATTTTCTAAGCTTTGTTTGCATGAAAGTAGAACTTTAGCAAGACTTCGGAATGGACTTTAATGTTGGAATATGACAAACGTGCACATAATAATCATGNAAAGTAGAACTTTAGCACGGCCTCTGAATAGACTATAGGCAGCCCCCTTAATGCCGGAACGAGATAGACGCACACGTAATATTCACGGACAAAGATGGGGAAATATTTAAGTATCGTGCGACACATGTGTTTTAAGATACGTGTTAAATAATGAAAATAATATGCGCTGTTAACATGTATAATTTGGCTCGAAAATTCCCGCGGTGTGAATTTCGTTCAAGTTTTAACGTATCCACAATGCTGATATTAAAAACAAAATTGCATTTTATCATTTCGTGCGAACGAGTGCCTGCGGAAGCTCAGACCTTTCNACAATGCTGATATTAAAAACAAAATTGCATTTTATCATTTCGTGCGAACGAGTGCCTGCGGAAGCTCAGACCTTTCTATCACGCAGACAATGAATGTCATGTATTGACTCCAGTAAAAAATTTCCTTACAAATAGTGCAAAACAGCTCTTTTTCCAATTATAAACTAGGTTTTATTTATTCATATATATTCATGTTGTGTGCTAGCGAACTCTTGAGTTTGCTTCTAGGCTGGAGAAAACAAATTACATTTTAATTAATAATTCATTTCCAAAATACAGAATATATATTTTTTCTTATTAAAAAAATATTACATATGCCTTCAGCATTAAGCAATGCTTAATCCATTCCGTCTCAGTGAACGCAATTGTGTACAATTACGCACGTATAGGTAATTTTTTGTCTGTACTGCTCACTGCGAATGTTATAACATGTGGTAAATGATTCGCAAACAGTCTTACATGTCTAGGTCATAATTGATTCATATTACTGAAGCCGAACATATAGTCTACAGCTCATTGGCTACGACAAAGAAACAAGTGTTTTGTCGACTTGTGTACAGAACGCATCATAAATGTATTTGTTTGCAAAACCTGAAACTGTAAAATTAAGCGGGTTTGAAAGGGTTAAAACATTACCATTAAAACCAATTTTTTTATTTAAAAAAATTAGAAAATAATGTATTAAATATATTAATGTATATTCAGTTGGATAAAAATATGCAAAATACGAACATAGGTAATCTTACTTTTTCGAAATTATAACCATTCCATGTATATTATTTTTTGTCTCTGGTTAACAAAATAATTTACACATTCTATTATCTTAGTAAACTGTCACATGTAAGGCTAAGCAGTTCTCGAATTATGGTAAGCATTATCTTCTTGCGAAAGGCAGCACCAGTCTTAGGATCATAGCAGTGTCCGTTGTCTCGACCACTCACACCACAAGTCCTTGGTTGGTCGTCCACCACATCATCGCCACACTGCTGATCTTGTTCCTCCTTAACAGTTGTATCCATGACGTCTGCCTCGCCAATGGCAGGACCGCCAACATGCCCATCAACAGTGGGTCCGGCGGTGGTAGAACCATCATCAGCAGCTCCAGAAATATGCGCCACTGGACGTCGGCAGCGACGACGAGTGGGTGCAGGTTCGACTCTGGAACCGGAGACAGAACCATTCGTGATGGTTACTGACACGAGTACCTGGCGTTGGCGATGCACTCGGCGGCGTCTGGTCGTCTGGCTGTCTGCATCCTTCTTGGACCTTATGCTGCTGGGAGTTGACCTATTTTTCGTGCCCCACCTGGGTCAACTCCACAGCACAGACTGGTGCGTGGATGGTAGGGTGAGTCTGTACTAGGGCAATGATTTGGTCGATGGGACAGGGAAGCTGCACATGCAGCAACATGTGGAACACGACACATGCTGATGGTACAGGACAATCCACTTGAATCTTCGATGGTTCGTAGGGGGTTGGAAAATGTGCGAATCGCCAATGCTGGGCCCCTCTATAGCAGGTCTCGGTGTAGGTACGCAGATATCCATCTTCTGCAATGAAACTATATTCAATGCTACCGTAGTCTGGCTTGGCGTTCACGTAAATATTTGTAGGGCAGAATGGAGTCATGGTAAAGATCAGACCTCTACCCAGCGACTAAATGAGCTAGTAGATTTTTCCATCTTATATACTGTAGGTGCCGATCAGGTGTACAACCATACGAAACACTAAATTCTCTTGCATTTCGGACAGATTCGGGTGATTTCGTGTCTAATCGTAGGCGGTCGATTACCAGTCCAAGGATGAGACGCACCATTTGCGCAACAGCTGTGAATTACTCCAAGCACGCGTCTAGTCAGGTTCTGACCTGTCGCAGACATGTCGCTGCTGGTAATCGTAGGGTTTCGTCAGCTTGCGCAGCCTAGGGCATCCACACTCGAATTGCACATCGATGATTTCCAATTCGTTTTCACACAAGTCGCTCAGCCACTTTTTTTACTCGGGCCCCACCACATAAATCGGTCCTCGCAGGTACTGCATCAGACAGTCATGCAGCACGTTTCCCACCTAATGGTAAGAAATCTTGCCTTCGTCCCACTTCAATCCATGGTAGTACTTGATCAGCCAGTCATTAGTCTTCTTGCTTTTCTCGTCCAACAGTTTCCGCAAAATGTAATTACGATATGCGTTCTTATTGTATGAAAGCTGAGATAATTACTAAGAATCCAAGGCNACAGTTTCCGCAAAATGTAATTACGATATGCGTTCTTATTGTATGAAAGCTGAGATAATTACTAAGAATCCAAGGCAGGAAGCAGATATTTTAAATATTTTTTTTAATTGCATCACATTTTCACTCGACTTAAAAATAAACTATATGAATGGAAGTGTAATATATTGTCTTGCGACTGGTCATGTGTCTCAGCTTCTGACCTATTTTATTTCGCTAAATTAAAAAAAAACTGGAATCGGATAAATTTAAATACCTTCAATTAAAATAACTTAGTGATTTAATTATATATAACCTTATTTAAACCTTGTCACTTGCATATGTTATGAGNACCTTCAATTAAAATAACTTAGTGATTTAATTATATATAACCTTATTTAAACCTTGTCACTTGCATATGTTATGAGAGCCGAGTGGTCTAAGTTGTCTGCATGCCATTCCAATCTTCGCCAGTACGTTCCCGCACTCCTTCAGATGATATTTTGAGCTCTGCGAAAAGAAATAAAAACAGCACTTCTGGTGGCCAACTCACCGAATCAAAGATGGATGGGTGAATAATCAGGCGCACTCCAGCAGACGATTAGAGAACCAACATGTCGGCCGAGCGAGAGTGACACCAGCACCCCTAGCAGGCGAAAGTTGAACGAAGGTTGTGGGGAAGGTATCCAAGATGGCGGACGACAGTAGCACATAAAAAATATTACTGGCACCAGTGGTGCACTATAGCAGACGACGAGAGAACTATGGCATGTGGAGTGCATCATGCGACATATGCGAAGGTGAGTAATTGGGAACAAGATCGTTGTGTCGAACGAAGGTGAGTAATTGGGAAACAATATAGTGTGTGAAAACAATATGGCAGGCTAAAACAAAATGATAGCTGGAAACAAGATGGTAGATGGAAACAATATAGCAGCTAGAAACAAAATGGCCGAAAAAGATAAAATTTAATGACACAAGTTGGCGGAATACAATATGGTGGCTATGATGTCATCCAAAATGGCAGAATCCAAGATGGCAGATGCGCCATGGCACCACAACCCCCAGTCCTTGTCCCCGGACATACAATACCTATCTACTTAGATGCATTTTCCATTTCCATTTATTACAGAAATAATTTATGAATCAAGTTTTTAACGATTTGTTTATTCGTCTTCGAATGGCATCGTTTTGATCCAAATATATTGAAATTAAGTCATCAATAATTACATTGTAAAATCTCAGTTCAATTTATTTTTATATTTAGTAACAGTTTTTTAGATTAAGTAAATATTATANATAATTACATTGTAAAATCTCAGTTCAATTTATTTTTATATTTAGTAACAGTTTTTTAGATTAAGTAAATATTATGCTATAGTTAAGCTGTGTTCATACATAAGAATAAGTATTAACAAACATATTTGTAAATTTTTGTAGGTTAAAGCAAGTTACCAAACTAAATAAGTTCTAACAGGTAGAANAGTATTAACAAACATATTTGTAAATTTTTGTAGGTTAAAGCAAGTTACCAAACTAAATAAGTTCTAACAGGTAGAACAAAATTACACTTTTGTACTGTGCATTATGGATTGCATGTTGTGCTATTTGGATAAACCAGTATTTAATAAAGCATGTTTTGACTTCATTTGATTTTACAATTTATGTGTTCATCCTTTTTATGTGAGAAGTCAAATACATAAATACTATAAATTAAACGTTACGGTTTCAGAACCAACATTTGCATAAACAGTATTTTTAAATGTGTTATAAATATTTACATTGATATATTATTATAAATTTTTTACGATGAGTTTTCTCTTTCTAACATAATGTGTGTGTTAACATATATATATATATATATATATATATATATATATACACACACACACGCACACTTTACATTAGAACAACAGCGTTCCATTTATTTTCAATGGTAGATTATAACAGTGGCAAAGAAATATTAATAAAATTAACGTTTTATTTATGCTCATTATTCTAAACTTTTTAGGTGAAGTGAAAAATGTTAACAAAATCAATACAAGTGAAATCAATTACAGTTTTTCTTTAGTGTTATTATTAATTTTAATATTCAAAATTGTTTGCAATATCTTTTTAAAATAAGTTAAATAATAATTTTTTAATTTAAACTTTTTACACTTTCTACAAATTCTATAGATTATTTTAATATATTTTGCTATAATAGCATATAATTACTTTATACATTTAGATAGGTCATAAAATTAGTTTTGCTAAAATTAAATAATTATATAGATATTAAAACATGTTTTAACAATAAATTAGTGTATAAAGTTATTTATAAATTTTAATATTTAATAAGAGCTACACACATATAGGTAAAGATGGCCAACATTTTTCTTTTTAAGAAATGGTTTACTGGATCGGTACAGAGTCCAGCATAAAACAAAAATTCTGCAAATAAAAATGTTATACAGTTTGTTTGTTTTATTTTTACAATCACCACAATTGGTGAAAAATTCCTGCATTATTCAGGCGGAGTTCTGCAGGAGTAAATAATAAAATGTGTTATGACAAAAACAGATATGTTTTAAATAATTAATTGATAATTGTCATATTGGCATTATAATCCCCTTTTATAATCACTTCACAATCTAATGATACTACTTTGTGAGTTCTGTAATGGCCATACTTAAAGACCACCTATCTTTGTGTTAGACCACATTATATTACAGTTTATGAATACTTGTAGGAACGAGGCTTTTCTGACTTAATTGGCAGTGCTCCTCATTCTCTGCAGTCATTTGCGTATACAGCATCGATTATGTGAAGCTTGGGCCAGAAATGATCACCAATTTTCAACCAAAAATCTGTTTTACCTAGAGATGTGATATTATTGCCTGCCCTTAATGACCATGTTACAGGCCATATTTTTGCTTCAACAAAGAGGAATGTGTTGGCACAGTCGTCGTTAATTTTATGCTCGTGAGATTTTTTTTTGCCGGGAAAAACCCAACTTTTCCTGCCGCTGCCCGATACACCAGCAGTACTGCCAACCTGTCTTCAATTTCAAACTGTTTTTCACGGTCTTAACTCTGGTCATAACCCATACGCTTGATAGTGGCAACATTGGGAAATATATTATTTTGATGAAGTGAATATTTAGTCACAGTGGGTTTAGTTTGTAAATAAAGGACGAAACCAGCAATGAAAGTAAATATTGCTCCTATTGATGACGAATAAGTAAACGGTCGACTACGTTCACGCTATGTGGAGTAATGCAAAAGGATGAGTTTGGTAATACAATTCCAGTTAAATGCCTTTATATAAATAAGAATACGAATCTTATAGCTCATATACATGTTAATCTTAAAGTTAATTAAAACCCATGTATATAAAAATCAGTTAAAAACACAAACACTTAAGAAGATCAGTTTTTGGTAACATTTCCCATCTTTACTGAGGCCGAGTTCAAATGATCGCCGTTACCGTTTATCACCCCTCAGGAATTCCGTTTCTTGAGCAAATACTCTTTTGAAAGCTATTAAATGTGTAATATTCCCCATCCCCTTTTAAGCAGACAGGTTAACCAACGCCTTAATTAATGCGTGAGAAAATTGTTTTTNGTTGGAAGACAGTAAGTGAAAAACCATCCTCAGGACAACCAACCGGTATGGAACCTGTTAACTCCGGAATGCAGTTCAGCTGAATGCAGTCCAGTTACGCTACCGTAGGGGCAAACACGGTCAATTTTGTAACATCAGTCATTTAAGCGGCTTTCATCTTAATACAGTTAGTTACTTCCGAATAATTGAAAAAAACAGTCTTTTGTAATGAAATACAATATACCACAATACTTTGAAATGCCCATACCAATGCTTAAAAAAAACTAAAACCATACTCTCTTGCACAGTAGATTAATTCTTATTCTCACAGAATTCTTTACACACTGCACAAACCCTTACCAAATTCGTAATTTCTGTACCGAGCCTTTTCTGGTGAACATTTTCTCAACTCCTTGTTTGACAACGCACTATGCCAAAATAGCCTTGATGATGATAATTATAACACGTCTTTTTTAATTTTCATGGAGATGAAACACTGACAGGACTCTACGCCTGTTTGATCTACGTCTGCGACTCAACTATAGACCATCTCACTCTTAGATTGCAGTGTGCGGTGTAATGGACATTCACTCTGTCTCTTTCCAATACATGATTACTGTCGTTAACGCTGTCCTTGTTCCTGCGTGCACTGTTGTCTAAAAAGTTGTCTTTTTTTGCAGCCTAAAAAAAATATGCCATTTTCTTTGCGTGCTCGCCTTGCAACAATGGTAGAGTTCCTCGCAGATTTCAGTTTCGAAGAAGCCGCTTAGCTTCGCGTCGCAGGATTGGATTCTCTAAAAGAATTGTCAGGGAGTTAAACAGATAAAATTCTCTAAATGAGGCCATTCCCTTCGCGAGCCCATTTGTTACTCAGCCTGCCAGTTACGTCACAAAGATGTAGTATCTGGCAACAGTGCGCGCCATTCACACCGTACTGCAATCTAAGAGAGAGACGCTCTATAACAGTGGTACTCGGACTTTTTCCTTAGGGGGCCATATTAAGAAAAACTAAGACCGCCGCGGGCCGCACTCACGATACTTGACGTAATAATATTTGTGAACTAAAACTAGGCAGGTAATTCTATGACATTTAAAATTCAGTGTGTCGTGTATCGTCTTGCAAGTCGTTTGTTTATTCGTTCGATGCGGTGATGGCGGGNAGTTTCGAAGAAGCCGCTTAGCTTCGCGTCGCAGGATTGGATTCTCTAAAAGAATTGTCAGGGAGTTAAACAGATGAAATTCTCTAAACGAGGCCATTCCCTTCGCGAGCCCATTTGTTACTCAGCCTGCCAGTTACGTCACAAAGATGTAGTATCTGGCAACAGTGCGCGCCATTCACACCGTACTGCAATCTAAGAGAGAGACGCTCTATAACAGTGGTACTCAGACTTTTTCCTTAGGGGGCCATATTAAGAAAAACTAAGACCGCCGCGGGCCGCACTTACGACACTTGACATAATAATATTTGTGAACTAAAAGTAGGCTGGTAATTCGATGATATTTTAAATTCAGAGTGTCGTGTATCGTCTTGCAAGTCGTTTGTTTATTCGTTCGATGCGGTGATGGCGGGCGGAGGTAGTACATCAAAAATATGTACAGAAGTCGCCTGACTGATAAAATAATGAAACAATATCGTCTAGTTTCATCAAGTGACTTTAACTTTTAATAAATTCGTATTATGTATTGCTTCTCTATTTTTGTAACATACACCCTAAAAATAAGAATTTGGTAGCTTGTATCTACTGAAGCCGGCGAGCGCGGGCCACAAAGAATGGGCCCGCAGGCCGCAGTTTGAGTACCCCTGCTCTATAGCATGAGGAAATTTCTGGGGAAATTTTCAATTCAGTCAGATACTTGCTCAACCGGCTTAAGTTATTTGTGAGTCCCAGGACTGCCTTCTCAATGTTGAGTATTGCGATCTTGTTTCCAACAGAGCTTTGGAAATAAATACAAGCGGTGGTCGTTCGCTGTCATTTCGCTGGTGCAATTTTCTACCTGCCCCGTAGTGTTGGGTGTCTTTTGACACTACGATTGATTTTATTGGGCCCTCGCATTACTAAGGTCGAAACACTCTTATGTTTGCCTGTCCAGGGGTTTGACCTTCTCTAAAAATGCAATGCAAATATTTGTTATCTTCTATATCTTGAGACTCCATTGGACTTTTCGAAGTTTTCTCTTTTCTGGACATTTAGACATTCAGTACTAACAGCATCTTCCACTTCACTAGCGAAGTGTAGAAGTGTCCGGAGTTTAATCTGTTGGTAAATAAAGCGGCGAGGCAGAGAGTTATTCCTCACTTTTACTCTCAAATACACATTTTTATAACGTCTTAGGGTTTGCAAACATTTTTTATATATTTTAAAAGTCCCTAATTACATTAATTTTTCGAGTGCGATTAAAAACAAATTGTCACGTCAGTCATCTAAAAATGAAACAAAAATAATTATAATACATTTTCTTTTATTTAACAAAAAAAATNCAAATTGTCACGTCAGTCATCTAAAAATGAAACAAAAATAATTATAATACATTTTCTTTTATTTAACAAAAAAAATTACATTGCAATTTAAAGTACTAGAAATAAATAATTATATACAGCATGGGGTATAAAAATAATTATTANCATTGCAATTTAAAGTACTAGAAATAAATAATTATATACAGCATGGGGTATAAAAATAATTATTATATACAGCATAATTCATAAAATAAATAATTACAACAATAATTTAATTAATAAATACATACATAACTGAACTTAAAACTTGCATATGAGCAGGGATTAGTTTTCTACCCACAAAATTACATTGTATAAATCATACTAAGTTTACATTCACAACAAATTACAGCAAACATTTTCCAATATAAATTTTTTGATAAATAAGAATTTTCTTACAGTAAAATTATACAGTTTTTTTTTTTTCATCGAACCCACTACTACTTCTTAATGTTAGCTCATTTTCCTAAATTTAACGCGAGAAGCCGTAAGTTGAGATTTCACTTAATAAAGTGTTTTTACTTGATGTTGAACAGTGAAGAAACAGCGATATTTACAAATTGTATCTGTAGTCACTGGATTTGCGATAACACCGCAAGCGATTAGTTACTGCCAAGGTATGCATTAGCTATATGTCATTAACTACGTTTACATCATTTTTCATAACAATTAAAAGTGTCCACTTATGTATCGGATAGAGTAAGACTCTATGCAATATATATATATATGGCAATTAAATAAATTTTTACGGCAGCAGTAATGATCATAGAAACAAAATATAATTTTAAACCATACATAAAACTGCAGATTTGCGCATTACAGCTGCTAGAGAGAGATTTCATCGTGGATATCTAATTAAAGAAAGCGGATTCAATTCAAATTGACAGCGCGGGGCTCCAAAAAAAAACAGTAGTCAATTAAGCATGAAATCTCAAATGTGAGAAATGATAGTTGATCATAAAGACGTTAGTATAGGGTCGCATAGAAAAAAAAATATTTTAACTTCTACGCTACGTCTTCTGTCTTTTCTGATTTACGATAAAAGGTAAGCCGTAGTCCCTCATCCTGCTTTCGCCATACGTTTTAACTGAATTAAACAAATGACTAGCACAAATGACGCCTGGTTCCTATTTACAACCATTGTTAGTCTGTAGTTATTCATGAATTACATTATGGTTTGATAGGAACACGAATGTTCCTTGATAGCATAAATTTCCCACAATGTTCAAAAGCAGTTTTGCACTCTTTGTAGGAATTCAGTGAATTTGGCATGCTTAATACACACAATTCCCTCACTTTATTCAAGAGGCCGCTTTTATTTATCAAGAGTTTAGTTACGTTTCGCTTAGCTATTGAAAACACGAAACTCTAATTTTATTATATTAAAACGGAAACCAGCATTCCCCTGTGTGAATGGGCGCTGAATTTATTGCGAAATGCAATGGATGATTATTAAATTATCCATGTTTGTTACATTCGTACATTACAGAGTTTCGCTTAGAAGGACAAACGAAAATTTCAGCGAATGAGATTTCACGGGAAATAACAGTAGGCTATACAATGATAATTCTGCTTTGGTAGCCTGGCATACCCATTTAAAGTTTAAAAAGAAAATTCAACATTTTATAGCTTCTATCGGCAGCCCTGTTCAATTTTTTTTACCACAGAAATAGCTTTGAATGCCTGATGGTAAAAGTAAGACAACAATAAAATATATGACAAGTGGTAACTTGATATTTATCTGAATATGTTAATAGTATTCAAATTTAAAAAAAATTAGTAAACGGAATGACAGCATATCTTAGTTTATGAAGTACGCTACGACTATCCAATAGAAATAATCTTAAAGTCAATTAAAAAAATTAATGCATGAAGTGCAGTTAAATGCACTACTAAATAAAACTAAAATTTCCGCAAACAGATTACGTCAGCAACTTACTCTTGAGTATGAAGTATAAAAATTTTATTTCCGATTTGACAAATTCATCCAGTGGTACCTATTTCTTAATGCTTCATACAATTCTAACATTGAAAATCTCGCTGTTATAGGCCATTCCCGGTTACTTCACACTGCTTAGGTTCTACTTTTGGTTACCGATTACGTATCCTTCCGCTACATGTACACATAAACACTGCCATGTGACTAAGTTTTAACTGCCAAATGCTTGTTTACTGTTTTCAGCTGTTCAAAGAATTAAGTCATATTTCAAAAACTATTTCGTAAGAATATTTACAATTTAGGCCTATAACCATATCTAGGCCAGCTTTATGCTTTTTTTAAACAATGTCTATGTTGACGATAGTTCTTACGGTTATTATTTTACATTGTTAACATATTTTTTAGACACAAAATAGCACATTACACACCACACACGTTGATATTTTGCCGCCGCTGTGTTTAACTCTGTTATAACTGCGGGGGAAAGAACTGTAGTATTTAACCTCTTGTTATTAATATGTGTTGGGTTATTTCGTTAAAAGGACGGCCTTAGTTGAAATGAAAATTAAAACGAATGTACAACCAGTCCAACGAAAATACACGGTAAATTTAAGCACGCATCTCGTGTCACTTATTTTTTGTACGTAGCAACGATACATTTAAAAGATAGTGGTGAACATGCACACAAATAGGCCTACCGTAACTTTTATTCCGCTCATATTTAAATGCACTGGTGCTTACAGTTTTCTAGGTCTATTTAATTATTTATTTAAATTTATCTCACTGTGCTTAGTATTTTGTTGGGGTTGTGGCAAACATTAAAATCACAAAAATGTAAGAACGTTCCACAATTGTGTTTCAAACACCTACAGAAAGGTTACAACGTTGTGATAAACAGACGCGACTTTCAAACTATTTATTTCGTATTAAAAACAGTTCACAGTTAAAACGTATAAAATTCATATGTCCTATATTTGCAATGTCCCACACGCACGTACACACACACATGCACACACGCACGCACACACACGCTGACACTGGTCCAACGTAACGTAATGTCAACAATTCTCTTTCACACACACCGTGGTCACGCCGCACTTTACAGTATATTTATTCCTGGCGTGGAAAAACATATTTATAACAACATCGTAACCTGCCTAGGTAGGTTTAAAAAACACAACGTATACAAGCTTGAAGCTTCGTTCAGAAACATGCTGTGTCATATCGGCGTTCGCTAGTCGTCACTTCTGCCAACTTCGGNTACAAGCTTGAAGCTTCGTTCAGAAACATGCTGTGTCATATCGGCGTTCGCTAGTCGTCACTTCTGCCAACTTCGGATTTGTAACCGTCCCGCCATCACATCTAAATTTATTATAATATCATAAGTTTGTTATAAATCTCGTTTCAGTTGTAAATTAAAAATTCAAAAATTATTATTTTTGCTGTAATAAGTAAGAAATATGCTAACATTGAAAACA
This sequence comes from Clitarchus hookeri, assembly GCA_002778355.1. Taxonomy (NCBI): domain Eukaryota; kingdom Metazoa; phylum Arthropoda; class Insecta; order Phasmatodea; family Phasmatidae; genus Clitarchus; species Clitarchus hookeri. The sequence continues at coordinate 36,843 of NQII01007590.1, forward strand.
TGTATAATTTCCCTGCTACTAGAGGCACTGCGAGACTTCCTTCCTTCCAGAGAGAGAGAGAGAGAGAGAGAGNAACATGTATAATTTCCCTGCTACTAGAGGCACTGCGAGACTTCCTTCCTTCCAGAGAGAGAGAGAGAGAGAGAGAGGGTTGGGAGGGAGAGAGAGCGAAAAGCTCACCTTAGCCTATAGAATTTTCTTCCTCGGACGAAAAAAAAACACCATGCCACTAAGACCTATGCACGGTAATTTGCGCTGATATTTTTAACTGTAACAATAAAATATGTTTTCTTCAGTGCTACCTAAAAATTCAAATATATTAATAGGCAATTTTTAATTTACAAATAGCATACCAAAAAATTAGGTTAAAAAGATNTACCTAAAAATTCAAATATATTAATAGGCAATTTTTAATTTACAAATAGCATACCAAAAAATTAGGTTAAAAAGATATTTATCTGTGAACTATTTCTTACTAGTCGTTGCCAACACATCGCTGATTTCACTGCTTTTCATTCGTATTTAATACGAAATAAAAATTACAAGTTCTTGAAGACACTAAGATAAAGTTTCATTTATTAAAGCATATAGTATTTCTAAGTTAATCACAGTGGTATACACGTTATTGAAAAAACAGGTTGACATGTTACACCTAGGG
>NQII01007590.1:39734-50779 GCA_002778355.1 Clitarchus hookeri
CGCCCCGCGCCAGCAGCGGGTCGTCGTCGTAGTCGCCGCCGCCGCCTGCAACACGCGTCACAGTACACTCGCGAGTACTTGCAACTTCTCTGAAGCCTTGCTCAAATCATATACACTACATTCCTCCGCCTCATGCAAACAAGCTTCGCCAAGTAAAGATAAGGTTGCTTATACTAATATTAAGAACAAAACGAGTTCACTTATGAAAGAGTTGGGCATATGCATAATTTTCGCCGGCAGGAGTAGTTATAAATGGTATGTTATGGTGCACCTGGATGCTGGACGGGGACAAAGGACGAGCCGGCGGCCATCTTGGATGACGTTACGGGGCAACCTCCTGCTCTGTCGTTCCTTGCCAGCAGCGCTCACCTTACATTTCCCTTTTTCTCCTCCTGCTCCATCACTCCACCTCAGTACATCATGCTCTTGCATTCTGTTTGCGGTTTTTCTCATATTTCTGCCAATCTCTCGTCTCCCATGTTCTATACGTCGGATTTTTTTCGCATATGTTTCCTGTTCTCCCTCTCGCCCCCTGCCCCCAAGGTTTTATCATAGTTCTCCCATTCTCTCGCTCTCTCATCTCCACATTCTCCCAGTCTCCTTCCTACCTCTCTCGCCCATCGTATCGCTCGTCGTCACCTATGTCCTATCCCCCTATCCTGTCTCCCACCTCTGGAGTTTTCTCATGCACCTTCCTCTCTTATCTCACACTCAAGGTTTTCTCAGAGTCATTCCTGCCTCTCTCGATAGTTCTATCCCTCGGGATGGTTTTCTCATATTCCTCCCACCCCTTTCGCTTACTTCACACCTCCTCTCCCATCTCCCACCCCTGGAGTTTTCTCAGAGTACTCTCGATCTATTTTATTGTTCTCATGCTCTCTCATTCCTTCCTACATCCCGTACCTTGGGAGGGTTTTCTCAGAGTACTTACAGTCGCCTTCCTACCTCTCTCTCGTCTGCCACATTCTATCCATCGAGGGTTTTTCTCAGAGTCCTCTCACCAGACTCCTTCCTACCACCCACATTCTATCCCTTCTCCCACCCGTGAAGTTTTCGCAGAGTCCCCCGATCTCCTTTATTGTTCTCATGCTCTCTCATTCCTTCCTTCCTCTCATCCCTTGGGAGGGTTTTCTTAGAGTTATTCCAGTCGCCTTCCTGCCTCTCCCATTCTATCCCTCGGGGGTTTTCTCATATCCCTCCCTCCCTGCTCTTTTGCTCCTTGTGCCCTCCTCCATCACCACCACCAGTCGGCCATCGTAAGCGGCAATCTTGAATTCCCTCACTCGTCACCAGAGAGTGTTCGAAGTGCTAAAGGTTACGGCTAGGAGCTCCGATATAAGTGTGTGATGGTTTACCATGTGTGTAAAATATATTTAGAAAAAATATACTGACATTCTACTCAGTACTGCAGCCACAGTCTTGCATGTTCATAATAGTAATAATAAAACAAATAAATTTACATTTTTCTAAAAATTAGCTTCAAGGATGTCAAAATAAGGCGAAACGAACTATACACTGGGTGCACACACACCCAAGTAAGCATGGAGTGGAATACTATATACACAATACCTCGCTGAATGCAGGCCAGAAGGTAGCCGACACTCTGTAACAACCAGACGAAAAAAGAGTCTTGGTACCTCCATTTACAGCACCAGTCGGGCGGTAATGCTAAAATACGAGCTCCTAAGTGATGGCAGTGCGTGTGCGAGAAAAAAAGGCACCGTCTGCCCTCCCCATGGAATGCAGCAGATGAAATTGAAAGATTAGCTCCTGTAGCCCAGACATTGCCCTGGCGTGGCCCCAGATGAACAATAACTAACAACCGAGTGTCCGAAGCCATCGAGACTCATGTTTAATATTCACCCCCATCCATAAGACTGGGACACGCCTAGCAGCTGTGCGGTCCCCGGTCTTCCTCCAGCCTGGGAAATAAACACACGAGCATGTGACACACACAGAGGGAATACGTATGAAAAAATGTACACATCGCACATTCATATACTTTTTTCTAAGAATGAATTTCTTTATTCTTCAAAAAATACATTAAACTTTGGTACACACAGGCTCAATGACACACCTCTTGAAATGCTATGTGGAACCAATTACACATCAGTAAGCACCGACCTCAGTACCCAGCAATTGTGTCATGAATCGAGCCCTAACCACTTAACAAAAAGCTGACTGCCTCATCGGCGAAGCACCTTCTCAACTAAATAGACATCGGGAAACTTAGTTGTCATGATCTCTTGTTCGTAAAATCTGCCCTTCAGCTTGTCACCATTCAAATCGACGAAATGATAGTCCATGATTCGTAATGGCGAATCTTGTCAACCCTGTAGACCTCGCTGCTCCAGTTAAGAGTGTATGATTTCGCAATTATTCCCTTCACTCATGATATCTGGATATAGTCACCAATCTTTGCTTTAGCCCTGCGCCTGTCCAATCTCTTCACATTTTTGAACACAGTCAACAGGAAATAATCATCCTTAACATCCACTGGCTGCATGCAGATGGTGTGGTGCACTCGTTTATTGTAAGTAGATAACTAACGAGGTAGTAAGTACAGCCAATTGTAACTTCCCTGAGACGAGAATTCTCTCAACATGTCATTCTTCAGAGTACAGTTAAATCGTTCCACAATTGAGGCCTTCTTATCACCAAATGCACTGTAGTGATTAATTTTATTTGCAGCCATTAGCGAATGGAAGGTGGCATTGTAGAATTATTTGCTAATATCCATCTGCAAATTTTTAGGTGATCCTTTATCTTCTAAAACAGTCTTCATCGCATCGTCCATATCGAGGCCTCGTTTCTGGCAAACTGGTACTGCCCATCCATATTTACTAAAACACTTTATTGCATATGGGATCATTTCAGCTATGTCAGTCTGGTACAGATCTCTCAGCCCAAACAGGAGTACTTTCTGCATGCGATAATAATGGCGCGCAGGCCAGTGAAGCTCAGTGGCGATCTGTACACAAGACATTGTTGCTTAGTACGTGTAACTACCTTCAAGCAATTCATTCTTCTCCAATATTCACAATTTCATTCAAGTGAGAATTATTGCCAGCTTGCTGAGATACAATTAGAAGAAATAGACGTGATACAAGCTCATTCACATCGTCCCAGAATACATAATTGAGCTGACTGCCTCCACCAGGCTTCGAAGTCAGACCCGAGCCGCTCGCTATGCCGACGTCCAGAAACAGGTCGGCAACAATGCCGAATTTCGGATGTGTCTCATCCTTATAAGCGTTGCTGGGAGCAGCATTGTCTGCCAAATGTGCACTCGCGAGGCTAAGTAAATGCTTGTACTGGCGAAGTGCCTCCTGCGAGNATTGTCTGCCAAATGTGCACTCGCGAGGCTAAGTAAATGCTTGTACTGGCGAAGTGCCTCCTGCGAGAATACACCAGGCTTGAGCTTAAACAGCAATTCGTAGAGGCCTGGGGATGCTCGCATTGCTTCATAATAAATCTTTATAAAATCATGTGGTAGAAAAAATTTACTTGTTCCCCAAAAACCATTTCTTATTATGCCTACAAACACCATATGTTTCATCATTAAACCTTGTTATGTACGAAGAGAGGTAATTGTAAATGGCTGTCGTGTGTAAGTGAGATCTGTCTATTCTATGCTTCAATGTGGCCAAAGGCAAATCACACTCTTCAACAGCTGCAGTTTCCTCCTCCGGAAGTATCTTATGCTTTCTCCCACTCCAGGGTTCGATATATGATTCAGTCTTCATTTCAGCGGGGGAACAGTTTGTTGTTGTAAATTATCTAGCCAACATGTGAGTGGTCGGAAGACCTATTCCAATGCAACATCGTGCTCCATGCGCACACTTGGTCAGTAGATATTTATTGCGCACACTTTCTATTACACGATGTAAATACTCGGCGGTAGTGGCCATTGTACTAATAGTAAAAGCAGAATGTTAATAGTATATATTTAGGCGATGACTCTATGCTCTATCAGCTTTGTAAAATTATCTTCAGGAGTGGAGATTCGCTGTATGCCTTCATCTCGCACATGCTGGCAATGTTTCCATTTATCATCGTCTGTGCGAAAGTCAGTTAGGACACGACCAATCCTGTGCATTATAAGCTCCTCAATATCCCCAAGCCCCACACCCAAAGGGTAGATGTGTGCTTCTAGCTCCTCGATCATGCGAGTAAGAACCCTATTAGATATTCCTTCTACAACAACACTGAGTTTCGATTCCAAGTTGACTACAGTCCCTAGCTGAGTACTTACAGCATCCAGCTTGCTCACACCCTCGGTCGATACATTAAGGTGTTCGTCCAGTTTAGCAGAAAGGGCGGTAAAAACCTTGCTGTCANCTTGCTCACACCCTCGGTCGATACATTAAGGTGTTCGTCCAGTTTAGCAGAAAGGGCGGTAAAAACCTTGCTGTCTACCTTCCCGACTACAGCATCGAACTTTGTCTCCACAGCCGAGAACTTGTCTCCCACAACAGTCAGTTTGTCTGCACNACCTTCCCGACTACAGCATCGAACTTTGTCTCCACAGCCGAGAACTTGTCTCCCACAACAGTCAGTTTGTCTGCACACTCGCTCACCTCACTGAGATGATCTTTCAATGTCTGATGGGGCAGTAAGAACTCTGTTGTCAACTTTCTCGCCTAAGTCATCGAGCTTCGTCTCCACAGCCAAGAGCTTGCTTCCTAAAGCACCCAGTTTGTGAACATCATCAGTCAATGTATGAATTTCAGCATCCATCTCAGCAGACACCATACCGACAGCGACGAGGTTCGATTCCATGTTGACCACAGCCTCTAGCTTCTTACTTAAAACAGTCAGCGTGCCTGCACTCTCAGTGTTGACATTAAGGTGCTCGTGTAGTTTTGTAGCCAGACCAGTAAGAACTCTGTTGGCAACTCGCTCTCCTACATTATCAAGCTTATTCTCCATGGCATCAAGCTTGCCTCTTAAAGCAGATAGTTTGAACACATCCTCAGCTAATTTGTGAATCTGAGCTTCCATCTTAGCAGACATTGCATTCGTGTTGCAGAATAGTCATCCTTCTACGGCCTCGAGCATGTCGCTGGAAGCAAAATCAGTTAATTGGGACACATTCGATCAATGTACCAAGCTGCAAATCCATGTTAGTAGTCAGTATATTCATATTGAAGAGACGACCTTCCATGGTGGCGAGCTTCCTGCCTAAAGCAGAAAGTTTGCAATCATCTTCAGTCAATGTATGTAATTCAGTATTCATGGCTGTATGAACCCTGCAGGCTATTAGCTCGCCCACACCGTTGAGTTTCGTCTATTAGCATTGAGCCGAGTCATACCATCCTTTAGTGTGCGAAGATGAGTATCGATGTCAACCTGCAGTACCGCAAGTGGTTGCAAAGCCTCTGAAGTGATGCTATCTATTGACAAAGGATATATTAGTCACATCGCCATCATGTTTCGGCCCTCCGATATCCCTTGCCCATTTCCCTCCGAAACTACAGTTTCAATCGTTAGTAGATGTAATACAGCTGTCCGTCGCATGCTTCAGGCTGCTATGGCCAAATTTGAATACGGTGTAGCTCATCGTTCACTGATGTGCGATATTGAACTGATCGAATCCCCTTCGGTACCTTCCCTTATGAGGCGGGAAATCCATAGATATCACAAGGAAACTGTGAGGTTCGCACCAGCAACATGAGCACATACTTTTAAAATGGTCAAATGACATATCAGTATTAATATGATCGAAGTAGACACGATGCAAATTCAGGTCATCGATGCGAAATAGAATGAGGAAATTAGCATTGTCACGCAGAAGCTGCTTAGGCATACATGAATAAGTTTTACAGAGATAAATCGAATCCACCACCACATGGCGATACAAGCTGAAATATTGCTGCTTGGTCGACTGTTTCTCACATGCCAAATCGTCGAAAACAAACGCAGAGTTTGGTAAAGCATAACTTGGTGGCACGACTTCTTCATTGTCGCTAAATGAAAAATAAGGAAGACTTTCTACTGCTTGCAGTAGTTGCGCTAGGCATAGGTACTTTGGCTGTTGTAGCGATTTCGAGTATAGGCNGGAAGACTTTCTACTGCTTGCAGTAGTTGCGCTAGGCATAGGTACTTTGGCTGTTGTAGCGATTTCGAGTATAGGTAAACATTCTCGAACCAGTTGGGTTCCTCTAAACGGTTGAGAAGCACACATGTCTTTCAACAGTTGCTTGGTCCTGCTATGATACTCCATATGGTGGTTGGCAGTAGCTTCCCATGACATGGTGCATGGACATTAATTTAGTAATCAGCAGTGATGCGAATGGGAAGCATGGTGGACTGTGGAACGATCTCCATTGAACTGATATATGAACGGGTAAACCACGGGTACTTAAGGCAACAGGACCACGCTCGAGACTGGGTGAGGTAGCCATCCCGAGGTCAGGTGATGTGGATGGCCAAGTCCGAGTTCGGGTGATGTGACTGGCCACATGACACACAACAAATGTATCAAGTAGACATAGCGATAAAGTTGTGTTATTACGCACTGTGGGAGTAAGACCGAGAGGGGACGTGGACTGGTGAATACGCTGATCAAAAACTTCCCTTTCAGGGCACACATTCCAGGTTACAAATATTGGGGGCCTGCTACGCGACTAGCATGGAAATTGAAGTGAGGTGACGTCCCAGTAAATTCATTAGTTGAAGCGTGCAAGGAACACGACATTGCGTGACCAGCAGCAAGTTGGAAGATAGGCATGTGGTGGACACCGTCCTTGCGGAAATGCGAAGTTGATAGTTAGATCGCCCAAGTTCAAACTCGGTGAGCGTCTAGCTGCATGGGGCATGACCAAGATTATGAAAACTAAAGTCAAGAGGGGGATGAGTTTGAGGTTTGAAAGGAAGAAAAATACTGGGAAGACACGGAGAAAACCATGCAAAGTAGGGAAGCGAGGAGGCATATTGCCAGCGCTCGGCGTCCTCGGTAGTCTTATCGGTGATGCAAGTAGTATTGCGAGACGGTGAACATAGCGAAGGGAGAAAATAAGCAGTTTGCCGAAGTGATGCGCCACAATAGGAATATGGAGGCACTCGCTAGAGGTAAAAAAAAAACGGCAGTGGACTTTATCTTTAACCAACCGTGTAGGAGGTTGCGGTGGGGGAAAGCAAAAATGGGGGAGGAGGGNGTATCTTTAACCAACCGTGTAGGAGGTTGCGGTGGGGGAAAGCGAAAATGGGGGAGGAGTGTCGGGCGAAATAAGCGGTCTTAAGGTCACTACCCAGTCGTCCACTCACCAACATAGACATACACAAGTTTGCCCGTGAATTAAAAATTGACAATTTCTGAGGCGTGTTCATGCGCGACCGCATACCACGCCATCCGAGGCGAGTTGAGTGTGGTATAGTAAATCTAGATACCTGTCTCGGGCCAGGGACACATTGAACCGCGTATAAAAAGTGCGGTCATATGGTAGAATACTTTGACAGCTACGGTAATTTAAGGGCTCCATCAGAACTGAAAACAGGTGCGAGATTACATTACAACTACGAAGCAGAGCAACTGCCTCGAGAATGGAACTGTTACCACCTATGCCTGCGATTCCTTTCAAGGTAGATATACAAACTATACTTAACAGGGAAACACTACATGCAAGCATAAGTCATGTCCGTAACCCTGATCGTGTCGGGCAATAACTCGGAATTTGGTTCCGCGCACTTTCCCCCACTGAACCTGGAGGGGGCATGGTCCATCACGCTGATATATTTTCAAACTTACTTCTGTGTACCGAACATAGGTGAACGCAATTGCATGTTTTGTTGTCTTAAGGAGGACTGTAAGAGAGGAGAGGTGAGTGTATCCACAGGTTCACATGTGATTGAGGTTATAGGCGAGTACCTTAAGCGTGCACTGGGGCCGGATGTGACGTTGGTGCTGCGAGGTTACGCTAATACATCACACAGCGAGATGTACTGTACTGCACATATATACTTCACACAAAGCGATACACGCACTACTAAGCTTGGATTCGGGAACACAAAGTACGAAGCGAATAAAACGCACGAATCTACCCTGCCGGTAAACATCTTCCCTGTTTACGTTATAAGAATAAACTGTAATTTGGTTACCGGATCATACCTCAACGGTAAGCCTAGTCACACACTACACGAATTTTCCGTGATGGTATCTCCAGGCTTTAAGCCGGTGGATGTACCGAAGACACATATTTACGTTCCGGTCGTGACGGAGAGCGCACAGGAAGTGGTCGTCTGTATAGTAGACCAAGACAGCCGTTTGATTAATTTCCGAGGTGAGGAAATAACAGTACACCTACATCTACGCAAAGATGGCTCTGAAATTTAAGCGAACGAGTACTGAGGTAATAAAAGCAGTTTACCGTACCAAACCGGAAATCAGTACGAGGCGAGCACCCAGAGCGCGAACATCTGAAAACGTGCATTTCCTTAGAAGATTGGGAATGCCTGTCAACAAATATGGACATGGAAATATTAAATGTAGCCGAGCCANAACGTGCATTTCCTTAGAAGATTGGGAATGCCTGTCAACAAATATGGACATGGAAATATTAAATGTAGCCGAGCCAGCAGGCTTCGAAGACATGATTACAAAGGCGGAAATCCACTCGTACACGCCCTATCTGCCAGGTCCGTACATACACTNGCAGGCTTCGAAGACATGATTACAAAGGCGGAAATCCACTCGTACACGCCCTATCTGCCAGGTCCGTACATACACTCGTCCGAGGTTCGGATCCCAGTTAAAAATCAAGATATATACACAGTGCCGTGTAATTCGTATTTGAGGTTCCGAGGAACGCTAACAAAGGCAGACCAGACTGTACCTGTGACAACGAAAATAATTAGAAACGGTATACTACACATGATAAGTAGAATCGCGTACGAGCTGAATGGATGTGAAGTGGATGCGATGAGAGATGTTGGAATTACGGCCACCATAAAGAATTATCTCTCATTGATGCACAACCAACTACCAGCGGCTAAAATGGCAGGCTGGGGGATCGAAGAGGAATTTAAGGTTCCCGTCTATGCTAATGGTAAATCTGAAGTAAGTATTCCACTAGCCATGCCGTTAGGGGTTCGCTGAAGACTACAGACACGTATTTATTAATTCCAAGCAGGAGCTAGTTATTCTCATGGCCACAATCGAGCGAACGCGGTCCTGGATACCGCCGCCGCACCGGAAGCCACGGCACTGGCGATACGATCTATCGAACGGCTGCTTCCTCACGTGCCGGTGAAAATGTCAGAGCGTGTGAAATTTTCTAATACGCAGAGAAAGGTAGAAACGTTGATATTGCATTTCGTACATGGACTTTAGAGACGTACCCGAGCGTAAACTGGAATGTCAAAACAAGTTTCACGAGCGAGAAACCACGTCACATAATNGGACTTTAGAGACGTACCCGAGCGTAAACTGGAATGTCAAAACAAGTTTCACGAGCGAGAAACCACGCTACATAAAAGTTTCGTTTCAGACAGGCAAACAGAATGCTGTCGATGCAGACGGATCGAAATTCGACCATGCGAACATTAAGAACGTTAAAAGTTTTCCTCAACTCTGAGTGTTACCCATATGGAGATTTAAACACAGGCTTCGCAAACGGTATGTACATGGTACCGTACCAAATGTACGCCGACTTTCAGAGATCCCACTATGGGCAAACGCAGTCACCGGCGCTGGAACCGGACCTGCACAAGACCTACTTTTACGCGCATTATGTAGTATTCCGCCATACGTAAAATTAACATTGCCATCGGCCTGATCACTTTATTCATGCATCGGTTAAGTGAAACTGTGAAATTATCGGAACAGTAAATAATTTACAAATTTGCTAACGCTTACACTTACGCACGTCAAAAAGAACCCAAAACAAAAGAAATTATTTCATTATTCATAAAGGTTTACCTAACAATTTTGATTCAACGATGAAATTCTGAACTACTTTCCTTTCGTGGTTCACAGCTTTACTGGGTGCATGCCGGCCAAGGAGCACGTTAAAACATATGCAGGCAGGGGCAGTGCTATTTTTGAAAGGTTGAAGTCAAAAGTGTTCAATTAACCGCGAAAAGCAGATAAAAAAGAACTACCCATATTTAGCACTTCCGACTGTACTTCTTGGCGGTTCAATATATGCGCAACGTTACGTCCGCTCCCTGAAGTACCCAATGCCGAACCAAACACTGTTGGTATTTTAGCCATTAGGGAATACAGCGCTTCTCGTAATCGAGCAGCAGCTGTGCGCGGTCGTGTTCTTCGGTCACGATCCGCGGGTAAAATATTAGAGACGATATCCTGGCAAGTGCAGGACGCTGTGAAGGCAAGCTGCTTTCGTTTGTCGCCATTTATACACTTTATGACCTGCCATGTTCTTCAAGTTATTCAAGACCCTGAGTCATCAGAAACCACTCCGTTTTCATCATAAATAAATAACCATCTTTATTTCCTTTATGTACCATGGCCAACCAAGTTTCTATTTGGCGAGGAATATGGACGACATACTTCACTTCGAGTGGGCATAGAAAATAACTTGGGGGAACCACTCTCAGTCACTCAACAGGGATCGAAGTCACGACCTCCCGTGATTGTGTCCTGTATGGTACCATCACACCCGACATTATAGTTCATACGCTACTCGTAGCTTTACAAAGAAAAATTATCTGCATTTTCTTCACAGAAAAATGTACCTAAAAGCAGTAGGTAGCATTAAATGCTGATTAGAATGATTTTAAGTTTCAGTTTTAATTGTATTATAAAACTGAGCGTATTTTTAAAGTTTTTGTTTTAGTATTAATTTTGAAAAAAATGTTTAAGCAGAAGCTTATTCATAATATTACAAATTGATTTATTACAATTTTATTAATAAATAGTTTATGGTACCATTTGTGTCAGGGTTTACTTAATAAATAAATTAATTAATTAATAACAGATCTGGGCAGCTCTTAACATCGAGGTCTTGAAAGCCGATGAGGGTGAATCGAGGTGAGTATGGAGCAGCGCCGGATGAAAGGGCGGGGAAATGGAAGATCCCGGA
>NQII01007590.1:58350-77277 GCA_002778355.1 Clitarchus hookeri
CTTGAGACAGGCTTTGATTTCATCTGCAAGTGTGCCCCTCTGAATCACCGGTAGAGTTAGATGGAAGTCACCAGCCAGTAATACAACCATTCCCCCCATAATGTCTGTATAGTTTCGTATATCCTGTAGAGTTCGGTTTAGGGCCTGTATCGCTTTTTTTGTGTGACATTGTGCTTTCGTCCCACACTAACAACTTACATTGACGCAGCATTGTACCCCGAGCGCTATTTTTACTAAAAAAATTACAAACAAACACAATTTCGCATTTATAATACTAGTTAGGACTAGTTAGGATTGCTCGCTGATTTGGAAGAGGATTAAAGGATAATTTACACGCTTGGTTATAACACGAAAGAACCTGTTTCGCTTGCAGAATATTTTAATAATTGGGCAATAAATTTTCTTAAAATGACCATTAATCCGTTGTTTACGGGTGTTTACTATAGTAATATTCACACCGATGATATGTGAACCGTAAACATCTCATGGCGGTCGCATTTAAACAAGATTTTAATATATTCTTAATCCTTAAAATATCGCTTTGTCGATAAACAATTTGTAAAAGAAAATTAATGTATTTTTTTGTCTTGTTAAGCCATTGGTATCTTCTCTCTCTTTCTCTCTCTCTCTCTCTCTCTCTCTCTCTCTCTCTCTGTTTTTCGATTTTGAGACTTGGAGCTATTGTAAGCACCAGTTTATTCAGGTTTTGATGTATAATATTTTTGTTGCGAAGTTTGGTGCACTGTACATATGAACTGGGGTGCAATAAAAATACATTTGAAAAGCTAGGATATTTTATGAAATTCGTATTTCAACTTGTGGTTTTATGAAGCACAGGTATGCTCAGAGAGGCTAAATACGCCGGGAAGGTCCATGATATTGGTGGGATCCGAATNTGGTTTTATGAAGCACAGGTATGCTCAGAGAGGCTAAATACGCCGGGAAGGTCCATGATATTGGTGGGATCCGAATCAAATCGTTATTACGTGCTCATAAACTAACTCGTGCCGAAACATGAGTGCGAAACATCAACGGCCTAAGCTTTCTCATTGTACGAGGCATTATGTTTTAACCTGCATGGCCACTGATGAGCTTTCTAAAAATTTAAAATACCGTTATTGCTCAAATGTGAGTTCGGCAGAAAACCACTTTTACGCAAGCAAGGCTAATGCAAATTACGAGATTTTAACGTTAAAAACCAGTCTTCAATTGTGTGGCCAGAGAGCCAGTTCGTTATTCACGAGATCGCGTATTCGAGCNTTTTAACGTTAAAAACCAGTCTTCAATTGTGTGGCCAGAGAGCCAGTTCGTTATTCACGAGATCGCGTATTCGAGCGAGTACCAACTAGGGTCCCAGAACTTGTAGCGCATTATGTCTGGAAACTACTGAATTAATTTGTTTGAATGGTTTTTTCACGGTTAATTGAGCACTTTTGAAATCAACTTTAGAGAAATGTCACTGCTCCCACCTGCATATACTTTAACGGGCTCACTGGCTGGCATGCACCCAGTAAAGTTGGTAACGATGAACAGGAAGTATAGTTCATTTTCTAAATGTTGAATTAAATATGTTAGGTAAACATCTATGAATATTGAAATGATTTATTTTGCTTTATGTTTTTCCTAATGCACACAAGTGTAATAATAAGCCGAATTGTTAAATATTAACTTTTCAAATAATTTAACATTTTTATTTGACTGACGCATGAATAAAGTGATTAGGCCAATAACAATGTCAATTTCACAAATGGCGGAAGAATACACAATGCTTATACAAATATATCTTAAACAAGGCTTTAAAAGTGTGAAGTTTACAGCAAACAACTTTTATCTATCCAGGATTATTCCGTAACAATTGAGATAAAAAATACAGTTAGTGAGTCGAGAGGTTTAGGTTGGCATTAACAGCGAGGCACTGAGNGGTTTAGGTTGGCATTAACAGCGAGGCACTGAGCGTCGGTGGAGTTAGAGTGGGGCGGGGAGGGAGTGGCGGCGGAATAAAAAGGCGGGGGACTGGAGTGCCCCAAGAAGACCCACCGACAACGGCAACGTCCACCACGTTTCCCACATGCAAAAATCCGGGGGGTCACCCCGCTGGGAATCGAACCCGATTTGCCTAGGTTGGAGGAGAGTAGTCTATCCACTACACCACCGCGGCCCCGTGGTACGTAGTTTTCCGTCGGAAACTTTCCCGTGTGAGACGTCAGCGGCGACACTGTCATTTTCTTGTATTTAGGAAACAATTAAGCAAGTCATATAATATATGATTTTCCAAAGGTTTGATTTAAAAGGATTGAAGATACTGAGAATAGACTACACGTGTGACACCCCTGTTTGCGCTCTAGCAGAAAATCTAACAATATGTCATCGGCGTATACAGTCTAGACGCAGTTGCACGCAACGTTTGTCTCGACGCCTGTGTGGAGTGAGATGCAGCACGGCAACGCCTCCTTGGCGCCGCAAGGGTTGCGTGATACCGTACCGTTTCGTCTCGCGATAGCATCGAGATACCCAACACTTCAATTATTGAATTATTTATTAATAAGTGTTATGAATGCGATGACGTTAAGGCATATTTCAGACGTAACCATGGCATGTAACTGCGATAGAAAATAAACGTGAACACACACAAAAAAAACACGTTAGTATATACAACTAACTGCATGACAAACATTAAATTTAAATGCTAATAAAATAATTACATAAATAACTAGTTCGTATAATAAGTAATGAATCAATGAAGATAAGACTTGCAACTGCAGAAAAATTTGATATGAGCAGACAAACTCACAGCAAAAACACCACGCAAATGTTTTTATACTAAGGAGCATATTAAAAAAAAATGTATCTTATTCTTATATGCTAAATACATTGATGAGCGTGTGAACTCTTATCTCTGGATGGAAATATTTGTAAACTATTAGGAACATATCTGCACATTGTGAATAGGAATATTTAGTTGGTTATTCAGTGTCGATTATTTATCAAATTTACGGTCGTCACTAAACGGCATCAGAATAAGTTATAGCCATACATTTCTGAGGCATGTCCATTCATGCAGATTATAATATTTGATAAATGATCACGAGGCTTTAATTTGGACTCAGTTATAAGCATGGCATTTTTAGAAGGCATTTTTTTTCAAATGTGGTGGGCAATCTGGTGATGCGGAATTTTTCGCCGAGTGCTCTAGTTTTCGTCATTCCCTTTTCCAACCCGTTCTACCCGTACAGTGAATATGGGATAGACTGATCACGTTAGCTGCACAAAACCATAGACTCCGTGTCCCAACATTGGACTGCATTTCTGCCAATATTAATATAAACGAGGCGGATTAGATTTGAGGTTAGAACTATGTTTATGTAAACAAGTGCTTTGAGATATGTGTATACTTCCCCTTGTCAATTTTAATGCGATTTGATTAAATTCAGATTGGTAAAAGTATTTCATTCTTATGAAAGGGCCCGTCTTTTTAAAATCATGATATAAACCATTACGTTCACCACTGTTGGCCATGTGACTTTGACAGTTGTATTGGCGTGTGGTAGGTCACTGTTGGGTATATTCGCAGAAGATGAAAACTAGGTTGTCTGTGGTTTTAACTCGTCTTCTATGGACGTGCTCACTAATGTGGCGGAGAAGCCGAACCAGTTTGCTTTACGCCTGATCACGCCCTTACTTCAGCACGACACACTTTATAAGTTATGAGTAGTTTACCAAGTTTTTCGGAGTCCATTATGGCATTGTGTGGTTCCCGTCACACTGAGATTTTCTGTACTCAATCGTACGTGCAGAATCCAGATCCTGCGTGTTAAATTTGTATTTGACGAGGACAAGCTACTCTTCCGTGGTATTACAGATGGTTAAACAATACGTTTAATAATGCCTTATCTATACGTGTTATAAAATTCGACGTCTCTCTGTCTGTCTGTCTGTTAGTGCGTTTATCACGAGAGAATCACTTATGCGATTTACGTGTTTTTTTTTAATTCTTAGCTATGTTCTCTGGCCAGGTTTTAGTATATATTTTGTTACGTAAAGTAACATAAGGAATAAGCTGTGAAGATAATAGTGAATCAAGTTGCAATACGCTGTCTAAACGGTTAAAAATGGAACAATATCATGTAGTAAAGACTTGTGTTGAATAAAAAGACCTAAAAAAAACTCCGTGGTAGCATATATCTATCTATAAGAGAGAAATACTAATAAGCGTTTTTACCATTTAATTTCTCAATAAATAAATACGTAAAATTCAAGCTGTTGTATCCCCATTAAAAACTTAATATTTATCAAAGAAAAAAAATGTCATTAGAACTGTTTAACAAAAAAAACCTAAACAATAATTATGTAGTCCACGCGAGTGGAGCCGCAAAAACACCTAGTAGTAAGTAAGTTAGAGAAATAATACGATACAATTCTTGATAGGAAAGGCCTATTTGCTTCCTTAGCCAGATGGCATTCATCAATTTAATACCATAAAAATAAATTAACTAAGAAATGCGCTATAGATGTTGCTTTGTCTGTAAACTAACCTGTAAAAAATTTTCTTGCTCGTAAATGCACTTATTTTGACTTAAGTACTAAATAGCAAGTCCCAGTAATGTTGGCAATGAGATAGGGAAACTAGTCCCGTGAAGAGTCTGTGGACAGTTGTGGCCCTTCGCTATTGCGCAAGCGCGCATGAAAACGACCCACTTATTCGCCAACTATTATAGGTTACTTTAAACCGGAAAATCACTCACAAATTTAGTACCGCTGATTAGTTTCGATTAGGTTATTTTAAACTGTGAAAACCCGTATTCGCCCTTTATCCTAGGTTAAATCAATAGGTCGTGTTAGATTGGGGGACTATGTTGAAAAATGATGGGTGAAAGCGCGCATGCGCAATGATGGAGTGGAGAGATATGGACAGCTCTTTCCTTGAGAGCCGACGAGGGTGAAGCGTGGTGAGTATGGAGCAGCACCGGAATGCAAGGACCGGAGAAACGGGAGATCCCCGACAAAACTCGCAAACCAGCGGCATCGTCCGGCACGATTCACACGTGCGAAAATCCGCGAGCTGCCCAGCCGTGAATCGAACTCGGCCACTGCGCCACCACGGCCCCTGTGAAGTAATGATGTCAGTTTACAAAACGCATGCGCAGTAAACACGGCCCCGTCTCTGTACGGAATGCCGTGCCCCATGTCCGAATGTCGTACTGAAAGTGTTCAGTTTAAATCTGTGAGAAATGAAATTATTTATTTTACTTTCTGTTGGTGTTTCGCTCGCAAGAGAACCAATCCACACGTTAGTAAAGTATTCACGTCCGTTACAATTTCACAGTTTTATTTGGCCGGAACAATGTCATCGGGTTCAAGGCAATATCGATGATAAATGTGTTAAAAGAACACAAAATGGCCAGCGAAGTATATTCCAAGCAGGGCTACCAAATTGATCAATCAACTGAGAGCAGCGCGTAGGCCAAAACGATGGCCATGTAACAAGAAAACGCTTATTTAATTACTGTACCTGGTAATTTATCAGCTTCTGAGTTGATAAAACGCAAAATACGAGTGAAACTATAAGTTATCAATTTAGCCGACAATATTTTATCATGTAATTACTTCGTTAATGAAGAGTGCCAAACTGGAACACGGCCACAGGGATACGTGCAGGCAGGAAGGTGACGTCATAGGCGTGAGTTCCCAAGGATAGCAGGCTTGCAGTTATAGCTGTCTCGAGGTCAAATGAACACTTTTCAAAGTTCTGTTCGACCACTTTTTGTCTCCCAGTTCTGTATACTTCCCCGTCGGCATTCTTCTAAAACATGGTTTCTCCAATTTTTCCCCACTAATCTTCGATTTTCTGCGAAATATGTATACGTATTTTTTTAATTGCTTCTACTGATAAAATATTTTACGTCTATATATTTTGCATCAAATTGCTATAATTTTAAATTTATTAAATTGTCGTATTCTCTTCCCCCTCCAATTTATTATGCTTCCGTAACCATTTACGAAAACGCAGTTACGACACTCTAGGCTCGAATAAGTGATGTCAATCAGGGAAATAACATTCACTGAAAGTCAGTTGATAAGCCACTGCTGACAGGCGAATCAAGCAAATAAACTGGGAACAAGTGATTTATAGCAGTGGAATTCTAGAAATTCAATGGGAATTACAAATAAATCATTGAAATTCAGCCATCATATTAGTTAGCTGGCACTGATAACAAGTCTCTCAATTTTCACGGGTTTTCACTGATTTTGGCTTAACTCTCACTGTTTCATATTTAGAGCGGAGGTTTTAGAAGTTAACCAACGACATGAAAATTAGATTTGTTACCGGCCTATGCGTCGTTGAGGTGAAATCTTGTAATTGTTATAAATATAAGTACGTTAAAATTATTATAATTCTTACTGTAATACAAACAAAACCAATTAAATGTTACTTTGATGTTATTTAAATATAGAAATTTTAAAGAACCATTCGGAAGTGACATTACTTTTCCTTACGCGTTGCCATAGTTAATGATATTCAATGTTTACGTAATCAATAAACATGCAGTTAAACATTTATATAAAAAGTGCAGAGGTTTGGCTGTCTGTGGAAGTCGAGGCCTTGGGAGCCGATTAAGGTGAAACGAGGTGGAAATGGAGCAGTGCCGGAATGCAAGGGTGGAGGAAACGGGAGATGCCCGACAAAACCCGCCGACCAGCGGCATCGTCCGGCATGATTCCCACATGTGAATATCTGGGCACGACCCGCCGGGAATTGAACCCTATTCGCCTTGGTGAGTAGCAAATAATCTGACCTGTACATCACCGCAGACCCTTTGGCTAACTAAACTATTTCAAGTTATAACTTCTTCTTTGTCTAAGAAATAGAAACTGTATTCTATTTGTAATGGTAATAATTTGTATTTAACTCTTTTATCGATATTATATTGTCATTCGCATGAAANATATAGTTAAGGAATATTAACTTTACAATTACGGCATTAAATTTATACATATTAATATTTAACCCACGAACTATTCCCTTTCAACTATAACCAACATGTCCCTTCAAAATCCGTTGTTACTTCGTACGGACTTTTAACAAATTATTATAATTTATTGAAAAAATATACTTAAAACTTAAAACAACCAATTTATATAGTGCTTCAGTGCTAAAAGCAAGACAAAACCTTTTTCCATATACCATTTTTTTATAACCAATTGAACATGTAACTCCTAGGGTGATTTTTCAAAGGTTCTTTTCAAAAGTATCGAAGATACCGTGAATGGATGTTAGTAAAGTATTCACGTCCATTACAATTTCACAGTTTTATTTGGCCGAAACAATGTCATCGGGTTCAAGGCAATATCGATGATAAATGTGTTAAAAGAACACAGCAACGTACATTCCAAGCAGGGCTACCAGATTGATCAATCAACTGAGAGCAGTGCGTAGGCCAAAACGATGGACATGTAACAAGAAAACGCTTATTTAATTACTGTACCTGGTAATTTGTCAGCTTCTGAGTCGATAAAACGCAAAATACGAGTGAATTTGTAGTTATCAATTCAGCCGACAATATTTTATCATGTAATTACTTCGTTAATGAAGAGTGCCAAACTGGAACACGGCCACAGGGATACGTGCAGGCAGGAAGGTGACGTCATAGGCGTGAGTTCCCAAGGATAGCAGGCTTGCAGTTATAGCTGTCTCGAGGTCAAATGAACACTTTTCAAAGTTCTGTTCGACCTCTTTTTGTCTCCCAGTTCTGTATACTTTCCCGTCGGCTTTCTTCTAAAACATGGTTTCTCCAATTTTTTCCCCACTAATCTTCGATTTTCTGCGAAATATGTATACGTATTTATGAATTGCTTCTACTGATAAAATCTCTTACAAATTATAAATTATTCTTATAAATTTGAAATTTATTAAATGTCATATTATCTTCCCCCCTCCAATTTATTATGCTTTCGTAACCATTTACAAAAACGCAGTTACGACACTCTAGGCTCGAATCAGTGATATCAATAAGCGAAATAACATTCACTGAAAGTCAGTTGATAAGCCACTGCCAACAGGCGAATCAAGAAAATAAACTGGGAACAAGTGATTTATAGCAGTGGAATTCTAGAAATTCAATGGGAATTACAAATAAATCATTGAAATTCAGCCATCATATTAGTTAGTTGGAACTGATAACAAGTCGCTCAATTTTCACGGGTTTTCACGGATTTTGGCTTAACTCTCACTGTTTCAGATTTAGAGCGGAGGTTTTAGAAGTTAACCAACGACATGAAAATTAGATTTGTTACCGGCCTATGCGTCGTTGAGGTGAAATCTTGTAATTGTTATAAATATAAGTACGTTAAAATTATTATAATTCTTACTGTAATACAAACAAAACCAATTAAATGTTACTTTGATGTTATTTAAATATAGAAATTTTAAAGAACCATTCGGAAGTGACATTACTTTTCCTTACGCGTTGCCATAGTTAATGATATTCAATGTTTACGTAATCAATAAACANTTGTAGACATGATATTCAATGTTTACGTAATCAATAAACATGCAGTTAAACATTTATATAAAAAGTGCAGAGGTTTGGCTGTCTGTGGAAGTCGAGGCCTTGGGAGCCGATTAAGGTGAAACGAGGTGGAAATGGAGCAGTGCCGGAATGCAAGGGTGGAGGAAACGGGAGATGCCCGACAAAACCCGCCGACCAGCGGCATCGTCCGGCATGATTCCCACATGTGAATATCTGGGCACGACCCGCCGGGAATTGAACCCTATTCGCCTTGGTGAGTAGCAAATAATCTGACCTGTACATCACCGCAGACTTTGGCTAACTAAACTATTTCAAGTTATAACTTCTTCTTTGTCTAAGAAATATAAACTGTATTCTATTTGTAATGGTAATAATTTGTATTTAACTCTTTTATCGATATTATATTGTCATTCGCATGAAATTAATTAATTATTTTTCTTATACAAAAACGCTTTTACTTTTTGCACTAAATCTACTATCTTAATGCATATATATAATTTAAGAAACTCTGTTAAGTAGTCCTTTCCGCTTTGACAAGCTTTTTTATTTGATAACACGTCATTTATGAAGATATGTAAATAAATCCAAGCTGGAGAGGCAATATCCGCCCTTAACTGTTGAAGTCTTCACTGCTGATGGCGAAAATTGCGTTGGAATGAAATGGTGTGAGAAACGAAAGAACCCAGAGAAAACTCACCAGCCAACGGCAACACCCGTGGCAATAACGGGTGGAATTAAGATCGATTTCAAAACGGTGGTTAGGATTTCTTGTGTGCCTTTTCAGGTTCGGGTTTGAAATGCTGAATCTGGAAATTGAGTTATAGAATGAGTGAAGAGATTTGGGTGGCTCTTGAGACCCAATGAGAGTGAAGTGAGGTGAGTATGAAGCAGTGCTGGAATGAAAAGGTGGAAGGGGGAACGGGAGAACCCCGAGAAAACCCGCTGACCAGCGGCATCGTCCAGCACAATTTCCACATGTGAAAACACTGGGAGCGGCCTCACCGGGAATCGAACACGGTTCGACTTGGTTGGAGGCGAGTGGTCTAACCACTACACCACCGCGGCCCCCTGAGTTATGGAGAAACGTGTGTGGATCCAATATGACGGGAACGTGGCTACCTTAAACGCTGCCCAAGTCCCTCACACGACGTGGCCAAAGCAGATAGGAAGCTACAGCTACAGCAGGATTGAAGCCCCTGGTAGGTTGAGAGATTTTGGCGGCTCTTAACATCGAGGTTTTGAGAGCCGATTTGAAGCCCCGGGGAGCTGTGAAGCACCGGAACGCAAGGGCGGGGAAACGGGAGATCCCCGAGAAAACCCGCCGGCCAGTGGCATCGTCCGGCACGTTTACCACGTGCGAAAACCCGGGAGTCGAACCCGTTTTGCCTGGATGGTAGGCGAGCGCTCTAGCCCCTGCGGCATCGCGGCCCCCGGAAGAAGACGTGGCGGAGAGGTCGGCGAGGTTACCTGCAAGTGGGAAAGGTTGCCGGGACGACGGGAAGACTTGCGTCTGCAGCGAGGACAGCCAGTTGTCGGGCGGCAGGAACACGCCCATGGGCCACATCGCCTCCGGGTCGCTGCCGAGTGCGTTCCTCCCGACGCCAGCGGCGCCTGCAACACCGCACCATCGCCTTCCACTTGTATACTCTATTCGCAGTTTATTCACACTTTTACAATCACACATTTGAGAAATAACCTCACGCATAACGTGTTTGGTTGTGCCCTAGATATTTCATGTATCGCAAGCGTTTTATAATTACGTTTACATAAAATTGTCTTANAATCACACATTTGACAAATAACCTCACGCATAACGTGTTTGGTTGTGCTCTAGATATGTCATGTATCGCAAGCGTTTTATAATTACGTTTACATAAAATTGTCTTATTTTTGGTTATATTGAACAGTTACTTATATTTTATTTGCAAATTATAATATTTCATTTTATAATTAATAATAATATAACTGGAGAAAGATAGGCTTGTTGGCAATGCCTTAATGCCTGGTAAGATATAGTTCTTATGCAAAATATTATCAAACCGAGTGCACACGAATGCGGTGCTTAGTCCCTTTGGTATCATTTTCTATAATTGGTTAAGCTCTGTTTGCACGAGGCGTAGGAGTATCCTGGAAGTGGATCTGTAGAAGGGCTTCAGAAATGTTGGAAGTAAATGGACTTCAGCTCAAGTGAAACTTTAAAATTATTAGAAAAGTAAATCTTTTACAAATTTGCTCATTGTACATTATGCGTTAAAAAAAACAGAAAGCAAAATAAATATTTTCAGTATTCACAAATGCTTACCTAATATTTTTAATTGAACGTTAAGAGATGGAACTTCTTTCCCTCCATCGTTACCAACTTTACTGGGCGCATACCAGTCAGTGTACACGTTAAAATAGGTACAGGTAGGGACAGCGGCATTTTTCAAACGTTGATTTCAAAGGTGCTATATTAATCGTGAACAGCCTTCACACGAAATAAGGACCGTTTGCATAGTTTAATGTAGTAAGTAGGTAGGTAGGGCTTGACGCCTCGTTGATAGCGAGGTCATTAGAGACAGAGCAAGTTGCTCAGAGGAGCGGGAATGGGGAAGGAATCGGCCATGACATGTATGAAGGGACCATCTAGTCCAGTCAATAAAGGTCCAAAAAGCAGCATACCTGGAAGTAATTACAAGAAACGTGAAACAGTACAGATATTGCAACAATATGACGAGTGACGTCTTTTGGAATTGAAGCCTCGCAGACCCACTTTGCGAGCGCCTCCCAGTCGACACGTGTCACGAGGCAGGTGGCGGATCGCAGTTACATGTGTCCTGCAGCTTAGGCCTTCCCTACCACCCCCCTTCACCGCCCTACGCCTCTAGCAAGCCGGGAGATCTGTTGATCGCAGAGGTTTCACGAGATAGAAAATAATCATGGACAGTTCGCCTAAATTCAGGAAACGCACCGAGAAGAAATAGCTGACGAGAGCAAGCTAGGAGCAAAGTGCTAACCCCCCCCTCCCCAACCTTCAGGAACCAGGGCACGTGTTTTGAAAGACATTGTTCTGCGTTCCACCACCTCACCCCTCCCCCGATAATAGAGACATGTGCCGACACTTTAAGGAGACCATATAAACCCTTTACGAGAGAAGAGGGGCTCAGTTAATTATCACCGTGCCGGGGAAGAGTTGCGTCAAGAAATCGCGAGAAGACGTGAGCACGAGTCCGAACCGCAGTCCAGGGAGACGGCAGCACCNGTTCGCCTAAATTCAGGAAACGCACCGAGAAGAAATAGCTGACGAGAGCAAGCTAGGAGCAAAGTGCTACCCCCCCGCCCCAACCTTCAGGAACCAGGGCACGTGTTTTGAAAGACATTGTTCTGCGTTCCACCACCTCACCCCTCCCCCGATAATAGAGACATGTGCCGACACTTTAAGGAGAGAGGCTGGCAACCATATAAGCCCTTTACGAGAGAAGAGGGGCTCAGTTAATTATCACCGTGCCAGGGAAGAGTTTCGTAAAGGAATCGCGAGAAGACGTGAGCACGAGTCCGAACCGCAGTCCAGGGAGACGGCAGCACCTGCGGGCCTTTTTCCAAGGCCTACCACTTCGCCGGAGCTCATCCCCAGATGACAGCCTACCAACACTCACCGCTGAGTTAAGTATAAAAATCGGCGCCCAGAGAAGCCCCACTCAACCACGAAGTCGCCCAGTTAATACGAGTAGTCAAATTAGGTACCACACCTCGGAGGTGCTGATGTATGTAGTTCTTGTGTAAACTCCAGACAATATATTCGTCCTTCAAAATGAAACAGCAACCGACTACATTATTGCAAACCCCTTAACCTTCAGGCATCATATAGTCTATGCCGGGAGGACGTAACTACGACGCTATAAGTCACCCTGTCTTCCACCGTGGCGTAGCGTCAAATAGTACGAGGGTTATTCGGGAAGTAAGGTCCGATTTCTTATAAAACATAAACCATCACCGATGTATTCAAAAAACCTTTTTTATTTAATTCCTTACATGTTTCTCTATTTTTCTGCATAGTTTCCATATTTGTTTAAATATTTGTCATAACGTTCTACAAACTTTTGTATGCCTAAGTCATAGACGTCTGCCGCCTGTGAGGATAACCAGTCTGTAACTGATTCTTTCACCTCGTCATCTGCGGCGAAGCGCTTGCCTACTTAAAGGCGGACTGGTGGGACCTGGACTAAACTGAGGCGGGACTGAATAACCTGCGATACGAACTTTATTGTAAATATTGGTACTGTCAAATACAAACTTATAATTCGTAAAATAATTGAATAGGTTTTGATACACTGTCTATTGGGACTGCTTTTAAAATTATTTAATTATGTAAATTTATTTGAGGTCATAAATTGTATTGGTTGAAGTCATTAATCGTAAACATTAATATCAGTTTATTGTGAGAAGCTGAGTCGAGAGAATTTTGTTTGTAGTTGCTGTAAATAAAATTAGGAACTTATAATTAACTCTTTGATTTAATCAAGACCTCCATCCCTTAACTAACTTTGTTCAGCCCACTGACTCTGAGAAAATTGTAACAATATAAAAACTATTGCTGGTACTGGCACGTAACTTCTTGACTCGCCACTTAAATATAACGTGGTGCCTGGCGTTGGGCCGTTGCCAACACGAAAAGCAAGGAAAGAAATGTCTCACCTGACGAGTAGAAGGCTCCAGAGTACACGTGCGCCGGCGCGAAGTATTTCACGTGGATGGCCGCACGAGGGACGGGCGACGTCGAGACGGTGGCCACGCTATACGCGAGCAGCACCAGGAGCGTACACTGGATCTGTGAACACATCGGACCATGAAGCCAACGGGAATGGACATGACGAAAACCTGGGCAATGGACAAGGCAAATAAAAAAACGGAATAGCAATGGCCGGGGCGAGTAACTAAACGAAGAAAACCAGGAAATTATGCAAACCGTGGACACGGTGCACGTGCCAAGACAAGATTCGGGACCAAACAACTTACTACGGGGCCGGGGGGNGGGGGGGGGGGATGTTCGAAAAGATGTCCAGGGGTCTCCTCTCCGCTGGATGTCGTCCCCGGGGGAACGAACGAGTCGACCATTAGAAATAAAATACATAAGCCACGTAGTAGTGGCGTGGAGATATTTGGGTGGCTCTTAATATCGTGGTCTTGAAAGCCGCTGAGGGTGAAGTGAAGTGAGTAAGGAGTATCGCAGGAATGCAAGGGCGGGGAAAACGGTAGATCCCCGAGAAAACCCACCGACCGGCGGCATCCTTCTGCACGATTCTCGCGTGCGAAAATCCGGCAGTGACCTCGCCGGGAATCGAACCCGGTCGCCTTGCTGGGAAACGAGTAGTCTGACCACTACACCACCGTGGCAGCTGGGTTAAGGATAATGTTTACGAATATAGATTCCTAAATATTCCACTTTATAGACACAGGTATCCATGAAAAATTTCAATTACGTTGAAAAATATGTTTCCAGTTAACATTCATTACGTAATTTGATATACGCCGAAAAATTGTACAAAGGGTTCCGGGTTCGAATCCTTGGCAAGGAAAGGTTATGCGTGACTTTTTAAGGAGAAATTTCNAAAAATTGTACAAAGGGTTCCGGGTTCGAATCCTTGGCAAGGAAAGGTTATGCGTGACTTTTTAAGGAGAAATTTCGCGTTATTGTTTTAGTATGACATCCGAATAGCGGATTGGTCGAGTAACCAGATGACATAACAAACACCAATTAAATTGAAACAACTGTCGAAGTATTTAAGACTAGTATATTATTTTTCAGGAGGTGATTTTATTAAGCGTGAATGTTTTATTTCGTTGAAAGTAGCGATCCTAAATTATAATCTCTTTGTAAATAAATTTACATGCATAATGGAATTTCATTTGATGTTTCGTTTTTGGCTAAAAATTTAGTTTTCGTTTACCTACTCACTACTGGAAATATTTCTGTCAGAATACTAGAGAGTTGGTGTTTTAACAAAATTATCCAATGTTTAGCCTTTTACATTCAAGTGCAGCTAAAAAACGTCGTTAATCGGAACGAAATATTTTTCTGACCTCCAGTAGTTGAAACTTCTTTCACAAAACAGAAATCGCATGAAAGCTTAATAAGCCATTATCTCTCGGCCAGGGTAAAGTCTATTTTAAAAGCTGATAAGAACACTCCCGTATTTCGTACTAGCTTTTTCCTGTTCTCTCGGAACTAAAAGGAACTTTTCTATTGTTTAGCACAGTATACCCACCCTTCTTTCCCAACCCTTTTCGTTTCATTCTCATGATGGGGTTCGAAAATAGCTCAGCTCTCTTGGGCTTCATGATTGCTATTGGAAAATTATCGAATGTCTATATTGCAGTAGAATCGACCTCCGAATTGTTGCATAGTTCATACTGCACCGTAATTTATATTTTTTCAGAACTTCCTCCACACGTTGAATAAAGTGCTGATTACACAGTGAGAAGTTTTCGTAAACTTGCTAAGACCCGACAGAAAAAAAAAACACTGAAATGGCGCGAGCTTTAAATGTGTTCATAAAATTCGCGTCGCGCTTTTTTACAACTGTAAGTAGTAAACTTTTCGTAAATAACATATTTAGAAAATTTCATACAATTCATAACCAATTTTAGAGAACGTTTTGAATTATGCTGTCACACGAATGTTCGCACAAAGTTCTAACTAGAGCTGTNTGAATGTTTTATTTCGTTGAAAGTAGCGATCCTAAATTATAATCTCTTTGTAAATAAATTTACATGCATAATGGAATTTCATTTGATGTTTCGTTTTTGGCTAAAAATTTAGTTTTCGTTTACCTACTCACTACTGGAAATATTTCTGTCAGAATACTAGAGAGTTGGTGTTTTAACAAAATTATCCAATGTTTAGCCTTTTACATTCAAGTGCAGCTAAAAAACGTCGTTAATCGGAACGAAATATTTTTCTGACCTCCAGTAGTTGAAACTTCTTTCACAAAACAGAAATCGCATGAAAGCTTAATAAGCCATTATCTCTCGGCCAGGGTAAAGTCTATTTTAAAAGCTGATAAGAACACTCCCGTATTTCGTACTAGCTTTTTCCTGTTCTCTCGGAACTAAAAGGAACTTTTCTATTGTTTAGCACAGTATACCCACCCTTCTTTCCCAACCCTTTTCGTTTCATTCTCATGATGGGGTTCGAAAATAGCTCAGCTCTCTTGGGCTTCATGATTGCTATTGGAAAATTATCGAATGTCTATATTGCAGTAGAATCGACCTCCGAATTGTTGCATAGTTCATACTGCACCGTAATTTATATTTTTTCAGAACTTCCTCCACACGTTGAATAAAGTGCTGATTACACAGTGAGAAGTTTTCGTAAACTTGCTAAGACCCGACAGAAAAAAAAAACACTGAAATGGCGCGAGCTTTAAATGTGTTCATAAAATTCGCGTCGCGCTTTTTTACAACTGTAAGTAGTAAACTTTTCGTAAATAACATATTTAGAAAATTTCATACAATTCATAACCAATTTTAGAGAACGTTTTGAATTATGCTGTCACACGAATGTTCGCACAAAGTTCTAACTAGAGCTGTGCGATATTTCAGACAAGTTCAGGTACGATATTTTCTTATATATTGCATTTTCTGAATGATACAAATATTATGCTAATACGTTGTACATTGCTATATTGGGGAGCCATATTTTGATATTAAAGATATTGCGGTATCAATGATTTAGCACTTAGAGATATTTCATTTCGCGCTGTTGACGGTTTGATCGCAAATTACAGTACGTACCTATATAAAAGTACACAGTGGTCTTATACATTTTATTTAAATATCTGCAGTCTTTATATCTGCAATATATCGCCATTGATACTCGATACTTTACGTAAGTGATACACCGCGTCGATATGTTTGAAAAGTGTATACGGCACGGTCAGAGCACAGAATACATAGGTGAAATATAGAATGGGTACACCCTTTTAAAAGGAACCGCCACGCCAATTAATGGGGCCGCAGTGGTGTAGTGGTTAGACTACTCGCCTCCCACCAAGGCAAACCTGGTTCGATTCCCGGCGGGGCCACTCCCGGATTTTTCGCATGTGAGAATCGTGCCGGACGATGCCACTGGTCGGCGGGTTTTCTCGGAGAGCTCCCACTTCCCCGTCCTTTCATTCCGACGCTGCTCCATATTCACCACGCTTTACCCTTACTGGCTCTCATGACCTCGATGTTTAGAGCCGCCCACATCTTTCACCCTTCACTCACGCCACCAAAGTGGCGTCACTTACCGTCAACTCGTCGGAACGCCACGCCGTTCGCCTATCAGCACTTCTTTGATAGCAGCGCTTTGCGGTTATTTAACGAACTAAATCGGTCGAGACCTGTCCCACTAAGATCGTGATCCAGGTCATGAACAGCGCCAACTAGAGCGGCTGCCACGTCTTGCAGAGGTCGCAGAGAGATTGCGCCGCTGCAGGGGACAGGTGCAGTGCAGGAAGTGGGAAGGGCATGTTGCAAGCGAGTGGTGTTGCGGTCGCCCGAACAAACCTCCCGATTTCTGCCGAGTACACCCGAAGTGTGGGCTATTATTCGTTACCTCATATACGCAAACTACCTGATTCTCAATATAAGTCAGCCACAAAAATATTAATAGCCCATAAATACTTATAAATTGGAATATTTTGCCTATAGAGCCTACTATTTCACCTGAGTCTATTGAGGTGATAGGACTACATAAACTAACATAAGTTAGTAGGTAAACAAGTACTTTATTTATAAATTCAATCTGACCAAACATAACCTAAAATAATAGTAAGTGAATAAAGGTCTTATGCATAGTTGGTTTGTATTACGGTCTTTATTAAAATGCTAACTTGTGGGGGGGGGGTAATNACTGCTAGAAACCGAGTAAATTTTTGGCATACAAAATGCTTAAAATTTATTATTTAAATCTTTGACTCCAATAGTTAGAACTATGCATACGACCGTAAGCGTTTTTACGGCTTAAACTAACTTAAAGATAAACAGCCAGACGACTAAATGTTTTTACTGTTTGATCTAATCGAAACTAACCCAGAATATTCAACAAATAACTGTTATTTTTAAGATTGAAATGCATTACTGTAACAAACCCTTTCTTCAATACCTTACAAGTGCAAGCACAGGAACTAATAGTTGTGAACTCTTCGGGTATTTTCGATAAATCTCGGTATGCTTGTTCGGTTGAATTAAGTAGTCTTGTATCTGCCCTCGCGTACAGGATCCTGCATTTTAGGCTTGGTGTTCTGGGTCTACGTGTCTCAGATTTCTTGAATATTGTCGAGTTTTTGGCGTCATCCAATTTACTGCATTTCAATGTGTTTTGTGGATTTCATATATTATGATCTTCGGAGTTTTACTGTTCGAGTTTACTTTAATTTTGACTGTACGGTCTTCATCCCCGAGGCCATAGTGCTCACGCGCTTTTATGGAGGGGAATATATATATATACATACATACTAGCGAACCGGCCCAGCTTCGCCCGGTTACAAGTTTGTTTTTACAGCGTTGATTAATACAATGTCGGTCAAAACGGCTTCGCAAGTGAACCATTATTTTTGATCAAACTTTGAAAGACAAAAATGTTTACTGTGGATCATCATTAAAAGATAAACATATACTTTCGCGGACTTTTCTGTAGACTTTTTCGAGAGCTACAATTCTGAAGTACATCAATTTGATGTATCCCTTATGGTTTAGTCAGCGCAAGCCACGCAAGCGCCTTGAAAGCGGTTTTTTACGACTTGATTACAAACGTCAACATTTCTCTACTATACTTACATTAAATATAAATGTTTTATGCACCAAAACCTTCCTCAAGAAATTCTCTAAATTGTGTTGAAAACCGCATCAAAATCCATCGAGTAGTTTAGAAGTACTAAGCGAACACACAGACAGACGCGGATAAGCGACTTTGTTTTATACTATATATATATTTCGGGAAATTACAAATGTATAGGGAAAATGTTAGCTGCTCAGTAACCAGTCTCCATGATACAACATTGGACGGTTCTTCTGCCAGAAGCAGTATAGAAAGATTCTGGGCGGTATTTGAGGTTAGAAAACTTTTTGTATAAGTAAATGCTTCGAGCCGTTTGTACTGCTCGTCCAACCTAGTAGAAATGCAACCATAATACTGTAAATTCAAATTATTCAAAATGTTTTGTTCATATAAAAGGTTGGGCCTGTCCAAATTACAAGTGTAAACAAACAAGTTGATCACTGTCGATCATGTGACTTTTGACTGTTGTGCTTGCGACGGGACAGACAGTATCTTTATAGTTGATGATTGAAACCTCTTGCATGTGTTATAAATTTCCCCCTGATCTCTTCTACCTCGAGGCTGACCGCTGCACTACTTGGCGGACTCCCCCTCCCC
>NQII01007590.1:77443-91318 GCA_002778355.1 Clitarchus hookeri
GGCGACGCGGAGAGCGAGTTGACCTTCGGTTCCTGCGACGACCTGCTTGCTTCGCAGGTGAAAGTTCACGTTTTTCAGCTTCCACAGTTTAATTTTTTTAAGTGTAAATGATTTGCTCTAATTTATTTGCGTGCTCCAAATTTTTTTTAAAATAAAAAACTGCAATAGATAATATTTTTATTTCCATTTTCTTTGCACAAAAATGAAAAAAAGAGGTATTTTTTTGCCAGTGAATGGCCGTAGCAGCCGAGTCATTGCCTCAATTAAAATTTCAATTTTATAATACAAAATTAAGTTCCACGTAACTGTTGAAAGTGCTTGCTCATGCACTTTTTCCATGAAAACTTACCAGGTGTTTTCACTACCTGCAAAACTTCATTTAAAATGAATACCCAACTTTATTGGCTAACTAACTAATTGCATCACACACACACACACGCACACACACACAAACACACGAATATTTTGTTTTCCTGCAGTTTCTTAAGTTAGCCTCTTCCTCAGGTACANCACACGCACACACACACAAACACACGAATATTTTGTTTTCCTGCAGTTTCTTAAGTTAGCCTCTTCCTCAGGTACAAAAAAATTTTCATTTCAATAAAATTAAAATAAACTGAAATCCAAATGTAGGGAGGGAAAATGACCTCTTCAAAACCCTCGCTTCAGTATAACTCTGAAGTGGTGTGCAAACACGTAACTAACTGTAATCAAACATCTGGAAACACCGTCACCAATACATCAAACATTCACAAATTATGTTGGTCAATTTGTTTTGGAAAAAATAAAGAACTTATAAACATATATGACAATATGCCGATGTTTCACTTTTATCCTTGANGTCAATTTGTTTTGGAAAAAATAAAGAACTTATAAACATATATGACAATATGCCGATGTTTCACTTTTATCCTTGACAAAACTGTTACTTCTGAAAAACCGCAGAATCGACTACAGTAACAAAGTTCTTAGACAGCAAGGTCTACAATGAAACTTACTTCTCGGACAAGTCAATTACCTACTCTGTCTGTGGTGGCGGAAGTGTATGCAATCATGGTAAATTCTTTGCTACAGACTACGGCAAAACCTAGGNACCTACTCTGTCTGTGGTGGCGGAAGTGTATGCAATCATGGTAAATTCTTTGCTACAGACTACGGCAAAACCTAGGGAAAAATAGAGGCGATGTTTTGACGTGAATACGTCTTTGAAATCAGACCCACACTCTGGGTATCAGGACGGAAGGGGCTGTGTGAAGTAAACGTGGTTTCATTCGTTCGGCTAGGGGCCGCGGTGGTGCAGTTGTCAGACTACTCGCCTCCCAAAAAGGCGAACCAGGTTAGATTCCCGGCGGGGTCGCACGTGGGAACCGTGCCGGACGATGTGGCTGGTCGGTAGGTTTTCTCGGGATCTCCCGTTTACCCCACCTTAGCATTCCGGCCCTGCTCCATATACACCTCGCTTCACCCTCATCGGCTCTCAAGACCTCGCTGTTAAGACCCACCCAAACCTCTCCATTCCACTCGTTCGGTCGGATATAGGCTGTTCACTGTAAAGTCAGCATTTTTGAGGTCCTAGTTACTTTTTCTCCTACCAGCCATTTTTTTTAACCTTCCACTACTTTTTAAAATAAATATTCGTAAAATAAATATTGTCACAGTGTATCTATTTCACCGTATTCTAAAATTAATGCCTACGGTTACAATAAAATATATTTATTGATTATTATTTCAAATGATAGGCTTCAAAAAGTGCTCACTTTACCGTGAACAGCCCGTAGAGTGGAGTTACTGAATTGAAAGTGTCACCCTTAACGTAAATTTACAGGTTAAAGCTTTCTGCCTCAAAACGATATCACGGTCACAGTTTTGTAAGACGTGCTTCCTTTCTGAGAAAAATTGTGCTTGGATGGACTTCCTGGGAACTAAGCTTACTTCCAACGTAACACGCGCCTTTGCAATCCTTCCACTTTCTCCGGCGCTCCTGAGTTCGCATACAGACAGAAGATATTTCCTCATAGGTAAAAACAATGACCAGTCTATGCAGGGCACCAATCCTTTCGCGGTACAAAATAAAAAAGGAGTTAAAACTCGTATTACTCTCGGACATACTTCAGAAGTGGAATTATACATTTAATGACAACGTTGGAAAAATGGCAAAACATATTACACAGATACACAGCGGATAACTAGCTTTCGTAAGTGTTTCAGGGGCATTAGAGTTATTTTCCATTACCGGTGAAACGATTTCAGAGTTATTTTCCATTACCGGTGAGACGATGTCGTGTCAAACTGCGACCAGCTTATCTGGAACAGTTCTCCCCGCGTTATTATATCCACACGTCGTGACTGGCTTGTAGCAGCACGTACTGATTATTGCACACCGTTGGTTTTTATTACTACAATTAGGGAAAATATAGGAAACCGTAGTTAGGGGGCATTAAAAATAAAGCATAGTTATACCGAATCAACTATTTAGCGGTACAGAATGCTGTATGTATCAAATTACATTAAATAATGTGTTGAGTTGAAAGGTTTTTTTTGTTGGCACTTAAAACAGCGCGGTCTTGCTTGAGTGCCAGTGAGGGTGAAATGAGGTAGAGATGGAGCAGCAGCAGCGGAGTGCAAGGGCGAGGGAAGCGAGAGCACCACGAGTTGGTTACCCAAGAAGCGTCCGCCACGTTTCTCACATGCGAAAATCCGGATGACCACGCCAGGAATCGAGCCCGGCTTTTCCGTGGTACGAGGCAAGTGGTCTGACTACTGCACCACAGCGGCTCCTACGTGAAATAAGCCCGAGTCACTTTCAACTGTAAACGGGATGGTTATACAAGATGTTCGAAAATTAAACGCCCAAACAACGGGGAGTAATTCCTTATGAAAAATAAAGTCGAAAATATATAGGACACCATATATCTAAACATAATTATATGAACCTGTGAAAATTGGGTTTTGAAAACTTATTTTCGCTGAATGCCTTGTACTTTCTGCCAGCGGTAGGGATGGCGGCGATTTACCCACATTACGTCCCACACGGTTGAATGGGACACTCCTATTTGGCGCGCTATGGGGCGTGTACTAGTGAAGGGCAGGTTGTTGATCTGCTGACGTATCACTTCCTCAAGCCGAACAGTGCGCACAGACAGAGGACCGCCAGCATAACGCACGTGTGTCTGCAACACGGGAAGCATAACTCGCCTTTTTGCCGCAGACTTTGTAGGCGTTGTACAAGGCATTCGGCAAAAATACGTTTTCAAAACCCAGTTTTATTAGGCTCATATCTCCTTTAATATGCTTTAGGTATACGGTATCCTATATATTTTCTACTTCATTTTTCATAAGGAGTTACGTCACCTCTCGTAGTTTGGGAGTTTAATTTCCGAACATTCTGTGTGCGTNTCTACTTCATTTTTCATAAGGAGTTACGTCACCTCTCGTAGTTTGGGAGTTTAATTTCCGAACATTCTGTGTGCGTTGATATCCCGCGAATCATAAAAAAAGGTGAAAGTGGACAGTAACAGTAATTTATTAACGAGTGCCGCTGACGGTTAAACAAATAAAGCCATCACAATAATAAGAAAATCTTTAGTCTGCTGTGTAAGTACAACCTTTTAAGTGCAATTCCCAACGTTAAACGTTCCGAAAGTGTTAAAATCAAACGGCAATAATGCGAGATGTTTTTAACGTTGTNAGTGCAATTCCCAACGTTAAACGTTCCGAAAGTGTTAAAATCAAACGGCGATAATGCGAGATGTTTTTAACGTTGTACGTTTATGCGACGTCAAATACATTTTCAGAACTGCTGTTTTTTTCTTGGTACGTGGGACGGACACACTCGCCAAGCAGGTTTATGACTGAAGTCAATTTATCTACAGATAATTTCTTCAACTAAAAAAAAAAAAATTAAATATTTTGTTGCTATAGTTTACAGCTGTCATGTTGGAAGGCTTGAAATTAAAAACGATGCTTTAAATGTTTCTACAAAAAATAACACAGTTTAGTTCAAAATTTCTATGCTCTTATACCCACTGCGATATAAACTTTGATTCCCGTGAACTGAGCACTAAGAACGTCCGCGTTACGATCTTTTTCAGTGATGCCCGAACTTCAAGAAGGTATGTTTTTGTTTCTATCTGTGCTTATTTCTCGATGTTGCTATGTTTTATTTTTCAGAGTGTCGACCTTCTAGTCGTGGCGCCCTCGGGTGATTCACGTCTATTTTCTGTTTGGTGTGTTCTAGATCATCGTAGTTTGGTAACTACTTTAATTAAAGTGGTTTTTTTCATGCGTTGTGGAGGAGTTCGAGTTCAAAACACGAACGCGCTGAACCTATACTGCAAGAATGGAGCTGAATGATGGACAATTTGTTAACGAAGAAGTTTTAACGCGTTCGCGAGAAATGTAGAGTTTTAAGTTTGGCCGACTGATAGTATAATAATATTTTGTTCTACGTCGCTGCAAGTTCGTCATTTAGTAGCCTACAACGAGAGGACGAACTGTTCAACGCGTGAGTGCAACATGTTATTCCAGGAGTCAGTACCTCAATGCTAGAATTTTTTCTCTGTCAGTACTCTTCTTCAGTTACCAGAGATGCTGAGTGCAGAAGCTTGTTGCTGTTTGCTGAGCTAGAACCGCTCAGCAAACTGCTCTAGTATGTCACTCGTTAAACTTTACTCTTTTTGAGTAGACTTAACTCCGTTAGAAATGCACGATTTTATTACTTCTTAGAAAATCAAAATTTGACAACGTAACCGGTCAAGTATAAAACTATCATACCATGATGTAGTAAATTGTAATTACCTGAATAAATCCTCTGTAGGTATTAAAGGACAGATCTAATTAATTTACGAGCATTACCGTTTACACATATAAATATAACTATGCTTTAACAAGTTCGTAGATGTGCTCCTTTGTCCCGTTTTGGGATGAGAGCTGTAAGTGATTTTTTCTGACAAAGATTAATTGTTCCTCAATGAATAAACATTGAAGGAATTCAACGCAGAAAGCGAATACCAAATAATTCGTTTAAGAGGACAAATTAAAGTTTTTTTTCAATTTTTTATTTTAATTTATAGAAATATTATAGTCTGTGCAACACTAGAAACGTGGTGAGATTACAGTTTCTGCAAACTCCTTTCAGCTACTTTTTAACCACCGGTAAGGCTGTGTTCGAATTCGCCTGAAGTGCATACTTGTGCGTACCTGTCCCCGGAAGTGACATCATAAGTGTTGTCCGAATTGCAAGTGAAGTATGCAAGNAAGTGCATACTTGTGCGTACCTGTCCCCGGAAGTGACATCATAAGTGTTGTCCGAATTGCAAGTGAAGTAT
The DNA here is from genome assembly GCA_002778355.1 of Clitarchus hookeri. Classification (NCBI taxonomy): domain Eukaryota; kingdom Metazoa; phylum Arthropoda; class Insecta; order Phasmatodea; family Phasmatidae; genus Clitarchus; species Clitarchus hookeri. Next base: position 82,774 of record NQII01007590.1, read on the forward strand.
GCAAGTATACAAGTAACCGAAACTGTATACTTCTCGCATACTTGTGGTATGTGTGCCACCATTTTGAGAAGCAATTTGTAGGTTACTGTTGATTTTTAAGATAATTATTTTATGTAAATATTAATAGGGCTGTTNAAGTGCATACTTGTGCGTACCTGTCCCCGGAAGTGACATCATAAGTGTTGTCCGAATTGCAAGTGAAGTATGCAATTATACAAGTAACCGAAACTGTATACTTCTCGCATACTTGTGGTATGTGTGCCGCCATTTTGAGAAGCAATTTGTAGGTTACTGTTGATTTTTAAGATAATTATTTTATGTAAATATTAATAGGGCTGTTGCCGAATCCAACAAGACTGCCGGTCCGAATTCGTCACATTTGATGCCAAGGGCAAGTGAAGTATTCAAGGATACAAGTGCACCAGTACATACCTGAATTCGGACACAGCCTAAGTATAAACAGTGTTGGAAGCCATGGATTATTCCTTTTTGCAGATTAAATTGGTCGTTAAGAAACTGTTGCATTTTCCTTTCGAATCTTCACGCAGGTACTTAAATACCTCAGCCACAGTGTTACGTTAAAACAAAGACATCTGTGATAATTATTGTAAGAAATAGCTTAGAAATTGTAACGAAATGATCTTTGTTATGATTGAAATCAGGATAGTCGCAGTAACTGCCTTTCTTGTAGCAATTAGCAAATGCTAGTTAATTAAGGGAAAATAAAGAAATGATAGACCCCAATTAAGGATCTAGCGGGAATTGCCCCATACAATATAGGCAGCTATAAGAACAAAACTGTCGGCACTAGACACGACAAACGCTAGAGGCTCTGACTATTAACAAAAGTCAAAATCTTTGTCCATGTTATTAAGGTAGGTGACAGCACCAATGCACTGAAAAGAAAAAAAAGTATAGTTTTTTTTTTTTTTTGGAAAAAATGGCGGGTAGTCTACTAAGATGAAGACAATGGGAAAGGAGAGATGTTTTCCACAAAGTCGCCAAGATTCGCACCGATTTTATGGAATATGATGTCACGAATGTACTACCAAATCGGAAGCTTAATATATATGAAAGCTATATGCAGACATGTATAACAAGCGCAATACGAAGCTAGATTGCTTCGTAAACGTATTTTGCTTTGATTACGGTATTACAGCTTGGTGGCCAGTTTTAACAAAACAGAGACTTTTTGAAATTAGTACAGAGGAGAGAGCAGATGCATTACAAATTATAAATTAAGTGGATTAAAAACGTTTTCTCGCTAACTCTTCGTTAAAGTGTAGTCACAAATTGGTTGGCATATGTATTCATAACAGAGAAAAGTTTTTCTCCTTTCGTTCATCCAGTCACGGTAATCACACACTGCGCTATGGAATGAGATACGTAAAATGCGTAAATGAAGGGCACTGAAAGAAAATAGCGTTCTCTTGCACGTTGCTGTGCGAGCTCCTTCTATAACAGAGTTCAAATGAAGTAGACTGATTTTCGCCTTGTGTGCACGTCACCAACATTTTCTCGTCTATCAAAATCACGCGTTCAAACTAGGCAATGGGCGCTTCTTTTTAATATTTCGTTTTCTAACAGACTTTGTTGTTTAATTTTTAAGAAAATATTTAGTATTATAATGTGTTTACGGTAAACAAAGCACTTTTGAAAGCCATGCTAAGATCTTCTTGTATGAACATTGTGTATTCTTCCACCATATCTAAAATGAACAGTAACTCGGGCCTGCTCACTTTATTCATACGTTGGCCAAGTAAAACTTTAAAATTTTATAAAAGTAAATATTTTGCAGATTTCATCATTATTACACTTATGTATTAAGAACACAGAAAGGAAATTAATTAATTTCTGTATTCACAAATGTTAATGTTATGCTTTCAATTCAACGTTAAGATATGGAACTACTTTCCCTCCGTTGTTACCAACCTTACTGGGCGCATGCCACTCAGTGTGCCCGTAGGGGCAGTGAGATTGTTCAAATGTGCTCAATTAACCGTGAACAACCAATGCTTGAATATGTATATCTTTTTGCATCTAAACTGGGTCTTAGTAATAACATTAAAAAAAAATTCTTCAATTGTTTATGTAACGGTTGGCTAACCTTAGTTAACACTACGTGGTTTTTNGTAATAACATTAAAAAAAAATTCTTCAATTGTTTATGTAACGGTTGGCTAACCTTAGTTAACACTACGTGGTTTTGACCGTTCTCGTTGCAAAAAAAAAAACAATCGTTCAATGCTGTCTGGGTCTCTGAACTTGGTTACTGCGCAGTTTGAGTGTGCACTCTACCCTATGTTCCCTCTACGTTATCTGAAGGGTTATCAGTGGCCGTACTTGCTAAGGCGAGGGAGTTGGATCTATGATTATTCGCTCCTGACATCCGATAAAAGCACCAAGTCGGTGTGCCCCGCGTGGTTCCGAGTTCACTGTGAATGCAGCTTCGTCGTATTTCTTCTCTCTGTGCGTCATCACGCCATTTACAGCCGTAACGTGTTTTGTTTTAAACAATTTGTTGAAATTCAAATTTTGATGAAGATTCTTTACCTGGCCGTGCCTGCTTGAAGACGTAACACGCAGAAACCCGCCTTGCCCTGCTTGTTCACTGGTTCGCAGTGGAAGAACATGCGGAAAAGGGTAAAAACGTCGGAGGAAGTTCATCAGGTGAACAATGAGAACGGCATTCCGCATTTCTCCACACGCATTTCTGTCACAACATTTCTTGGCACAGGTAAAGTGCTTTATTGCTAGATACAGGATTTACTTCAAGCGCATGTATGCTTGTCTTGCCGTTCGTATTTTATTTGGCACAACCTGGGTAGCTTCACGCCAGTGAATGCATGCTTCATAGTGGCGTGAACGAATCACGCGCAGTTTTTCCGTAAGGGAAATGGACTCACGCCTGGCTAGCGGCCAATCAACAATTGGCACCGGCTGGAGTGTGAACAGTACTGTCAAGTCTAGCGTGACGCCCGATGATGACGCGAATTTTGCCTGTCTCTTATTACAATAAACGTCAAATAAATTAAATTTATTAATAAAACAACCGACCCAAGCATATAGCAAACAAACTACAGTAACCATAAATTTCAAACCAAAAGATGGTATAAAAAAAAGTGTCTTAAAGTTGAAAAAAAAAAAAAAAAAATTTAATCAAACTCAAAATTAGCACAAAAACCAGATATAAATATTTCTTGTCTGGCTAAAGAAAATAGTTGTAAATATTTATTCACACATAAGAATACTGTAAGTTATTTTGGTCACTCTTTGTGAAAACCATAGCAGTCCAAGTAATGTGTTCGCACAGAGGGTCTCTTGAACTTCACATCATAGCATAGAATAGCTAGGCATACAGAACTGAAATAGCGTGTGCCGGTTCCTGTGGCGTGGTCGTGCCCATTTGCTAACCGGCTACGTGAAACTCTCGAACGGTCCTCGCGTCTGACTGGCTACTGCGAAACTTTCATTATTGGCCGGGCTGCCGGCCAATGGGAAAGTTGCCGGGCGCTGACTGGAGAACGGCGTTACGGTGTGTTGCTGGCCGTTGCCGCCATTCTGCTGGCACGTGCAACTGGAAATCGCGGTGCAAGCGGCTGTTTCACTTCTGTACTCTCAAGCATTCTGTGGTAATAATATGAAAATAAATTGCGGCCCCTTCACGACGTTGCCCTTCTTCCGTTGCCGACGTCCGCCACCCCCCTACCCGCCACCTGATCCGTTTGAACAAGCGCGGTGATCGATGATCCGGCAAAGATCAATGGTAACGAGCCTGGACGTCGACGACAAGGAAATTAGTAAAGAAAACGAAACTGAAATTAATAAAGACATGGCAAATGATTAAGGGAAACGAACCTGGTTAAAAACGACTCGGCGCGAAACCGGTACGTGAGACGTAAGGACATGACTCCGAACGGATGGGCCGGTATAGTTGACGGAGTGGTATCTGCTAGGAGAGCACAGGCCCCGCTCTCCGCTTACTTAATCGACACTAATGAAAGCAGTTGTAATGTGGTCACTGAGGTGACAAATGTCATGCGATAGCAATATGCAAATATACAGATAGCAGTAGTATCGCGTACAAAATGTATACATGGGCAGTTCATTGGCTGGGCTTTCATTTGTAGTCAAGAGATTCATGTGAAAAGGTTTCTGACATGATTATGGCAGCACGGCGGGAATTAACAGACTTTGAACGCGGAATGGTAGTTGGAGCTCGACGCATGGGACATTCCATTTCGGAAATGGTTAGGGAATTCAACATTCCGTGATCCACAGTGTCAATAGTGTGCCGAGAATACCTAATTTCAGGCATAAACTCCCACCATGGACAACGCAGTAGCCGACCGCCTGCTCTTAATGACCGAGACCAACGACGTGTGCGCATAATTGTCTGTGTCAACAGACAAGCAACACTGCGTGAAATAACCACAGGAATCAATGTGGGACGTACGATGGACGTATCTGTCAGGACAGTGTGGCGAACTTTGGCTGTACTGGGCTATTTCAGCAGAAGACCTACTCGAGTGCCTTTACTAACAGCACGACATCGCCTGCAGCGCCTCTCCTGGGCTCGTGACCATATCGGTTGGACCCTAGACGACTGGAAAACCATAGCTTGGTCAGATGAGTCCCGATTTCAGTTGGTAAGAGCTAATTGTAGGGTTCAAGTGTGGCGCAGACCCCACGAATCCATGGACCCAAGTTGTCAACAAGGAACTGTGCAAGCTGGTGGTGGCTCCATAGTGGTGTGGCCTGTTTTTACATGGAATAGACTGGGTCCTCTGGTCCAACTGAACCAATCATTGACTGGAAAAGGTTATATTTTGCTACTTGGAGACCACTTGCAGCCATTCATGGACTTCATGTACCCAAACAACGATGGAATTTTTATGGATGACAATGCGCCATGTCACCGGACCCCAACTGTTCGCGATTGGTTTGAAGAACATTCTGGACAATTCCAGCGAATGATTTGGCCATCAAGATCTCCCGACATGAATCCCATCGAACAATTATGGGACATAATCGTGAAGTCAGCTCCTGCACAAACTCCTGCACCGGCAACACTTTCGCAATTATGGACGTCTATAGAGGCAGCATGGCTCAATATTTCTGCCGGGGACTTCCAACGACTTGTTGAGTCCATGCCACGACGAGTTGCTGCACTTCGCCGGGCGAAAGGAGGTCCAACACGATATTAAGAGGTATCCCATGACTTTTGTCGCCTAAGTGTATATATATAAGTACTAGTATTTAGTGCCACTATGGAAGGTACAGTACATAGAAGTAGTCTCTCCTTGATGTGTTGGGAACGGTTGTGGATGGCAGGTCAACCGCAATACTTCCATACTGTGGGCCCAGGGGCAACCACTACAGAGTAAAAAGAGGTAGAAATGACAATCCAATTACGTGGGGAAAAACATTTAAAAATGGGGCAGAAAATAATAAATAACGTTGTTCGACAACAGGCCAAAATTAAATCATGAGGAAAATATACCTCTTCGTTTCGCAGAAAGTATGGCGTCTGCCATAGTCGCACGTGGGATCCAAACTATAACTGGTCATGTAAAAAAAAAAGTTTTTTCGACAAACAACAATTTAAGAGCACGTAACCAAAATTAATTTCAACTAATCTAGGCAACGGTAAATTTGTCTTCTTTTATATTAATTCTTATGATATACGCAGTACTAAATGTCTTTTGATATACATCAGGTTTTGTGAAGAAGCAAAAGAAACATTCGAGCCTTTTTTTTTTTTTACTGTACAACATTTTTGATTGTAATGTTTTAAAATCACTAAACTAAAGTTGCTACGATAAACTTCGGACATTCGTAATAGGAAACAAAGTTATCTCTTCTTAGTTTATTTTTTTTTGTGTTGCGCGTACTTCTGTCTTCAACGAGAGCTTTGAAAAGAGCAAGTGTTTTTAACAGTTTACAAAGGCGCGCCTATACTGGCGCTATACAATTTGTCACGTTATTAATAACAGATTTTTAATGCAGTCATACTGAAAGCACGGGAAGCGGGATCGGAAAGTCCGCAATGGAGACATCGCAAAAGGAATTAAGATTAAATATTTTTCTAATTAGTCGATATTCGCGTAATTGAGGTTACTTGGGTCAGCTCGCCTTTCTAAACAATCCATCAGCCCGGTAATTAACAACGCTTACATAGTTAGCTCAGACGTGTGGGTGTTACTTGCGGCGCTAAAAACTATCAGTTTTCTTCGTCTTGTTCGACGGGTGTAATTACCGAATGCGAGTTAGGAAGCCCATTAAACGCGCGTGAGTAATGACCCCGCCAGACAGGCATTTCTCCTCGGAGCGAAGCCTAGTAAGTGGGAAACAGGTTGTTCCACCGGGCTCTTGACGCGTCGCGAGAACCTTTTACCGGTGATTGTCGCCGACACTCCCAGACGGCTGTAATCACGGTGATTGCAGGCGGCAGGCAGGCAAACGTGTGTGCCGACAGAGAAGCTAGGACGACGGCTACGTGCAGCGTCAGTCATCACAGAGTATAAAAGTACGGAGGCGAAATTGCGTGAGTGAAGAGATTTGGGCTGCTCTTAACAGCGAGGTCTTGAGACCCGACCGAGAAAAGGAGTCCGCCACGATTCCCACATGCGAAAAATCCGGGAGTGACCCCACCTGGAACCCAACCCGGTTCACCTAGGTGGAAGACGAGTAGTCTTACTACTACACCACCGCGGCCCCATGCATTGGCGTGGCGGTTCCTTTGATAAGGGTGTAGCCATTCTACAATTGGCTGCGTGAGGCTCTGGGAATGGGCCTTGCGTCCGATTGGCGACTCCGTGCTGCGAGAAGGATGGGCTGCTGGCTGGCGATTACGTCATACGTAGTTCATTCGCGGTTTCTTCACACTTTTTTAATCGAACCGTGTTTGGTTGTTTCCCAAATATGCCATGTATCACAAGATTTTATATATTTGTGTTCCGGTTAGATTAAAATTATTATTATCATATAAATTATATCATTTCACTTATAATTAATACTTATAAAGAAAGAGAGAGAGATTAAGTGTGTTGGTAATGCCTAGTAAGAAGTAGTTCTTATGCAAAATATTATAACATTTAGTTCGCACGAATGCGGTGCGTTGTCCCTTTGGTGTAATGCTCCAGAGTCGGCTAAGCTTTGCTTGCGTAGGGCGGGGAAGAACCCTGGAAGTATAACTTCAGCAGGGCTTCAGAAAAGCTTGAAGTAACCGGGAATGGACTGCAGCAGGCGTTGACTGGCGTACAGCGCTCCGTCGGATCGCTGGCCAGGGACACTTCATTAAGACAGCCATAATGTTCAAACTGTTCGTATATTCACGGGAACATACAGTCAACATTTTAATGTGCCATTTCCTCGCCCTGGTGTCACTTAGACAAGAAATTGGGCTTTCAAGCCGATCAAGGTTCGGGTCTTCAGAAGAGGGGGGGTCGTGGTTTTCTGGAGATCTGACTAGGATGTAAGTTGCTATATTGTTGTTTAACGGAAGACGGAAAATAAAAATGAATTATTAATTTCTTCTATTGTTACCTTCTACAAAATACTCTGGAAGCCAGGTAATTAAGTTAATATGCTTTAAAGTACAATTCCTTCGTCTGGCTCCTTCCATCCGAGAAGTCTGAATTATATACTGTAGAATATCTGGTGAATCTGATTTAGTAACTGGCCCAACTTACTCATTCCACGGTCGTATCAAGTTGAGGAGTACAAAAATTATTTTACTTTGCCTACGCTGACGAGGAGAGTAGAAAACCCGTAAAACATAAAACGGAACTGAGCTCTGTGCATTCAAACTACGGACCTCTCGGCATGTCCTATAGCTTCGGGTTTCCTGAACGAACAATGCCGAGTATACACGAAGCATACTTCGCCGCTGTAACAAGACAATTGTTGTNTTTTTTTTTTTTTTTTTTCAGAAAAAATTATCCTGTGATGCTTAACATCACAGGATAATACAAAACAACCTCACCCGCTCCCACCCAGACGTAATCGATTCATTGTGAAGTAGTATATGCGAAAACATTATTCGTAAACGCCAATCATGACTCTGCCAAAGGATTGAATATGCCACGTAGTTCACGAAACAGATTATTACAATACAGGGGATGTCCGCATAACCACTAAAAAATTAAATTTAAGACGTGACGAAATTATGTCGTGAATTATTGCTGTGGCTATAAGATAAGCTATAAGAATCGGCGTTAATTTGCAATCCTATTAAATAAATATATTTTAAATCATACTTTTATTTTTTTATTGTGACATAATCGCCTATATGCTTTCCATATGCGAAACAATTTATTCAGTAAATTTCTTTTATGAGAGAATACTTCATCTCATTTAGCTGACAGTTACTTTATTACGCTAAGCATGAATATATCATTTTAATTTTTCGTGATGTGCTTATGAAGTTAATATTCCTGTGATTTCAGTAATTTTCTGTATATTGTGACCTTTAACAGTGTCTTTGCAGTATTGGCCCATCCTGTTATACTGCTCTTTCTCCTTTCTTTTATCCCCCCCCCCCC